>ML998070.1:875243-917444 GCA_010365825.1 Otus sunia
AAAAAAAAAAAAAAAATTGCCCATCATGATTTTGGCATCACTTTCCTGGGAGGCCATAGCTAACCTAGGGTCTTTTTTGGATTTTTTTTTTTTTCCTCTGAATTAGCATACGCTTTCTGAAACTACACTTCATCTACACCATTTTCTTTCCTTGGCAGCTGTCACTGTGAAATCCTTGCGGTGGTTTTGGAGTTGAATGCTGCTTTACGTGCACTTGATCCTACCAGTGCTCTGGCAGACTTGCTGTTTTGTGATATAACTCGTGTCCTTAGCAAGTTGCTCCTCAAAGCTGACTTGTTTCACAGTCAATTTATCACTTACACGAATATTACTTTAAGTAAAGATTTTTTTGTTTGTTTTGTAGTCTGCTTTGCTCTTCAACCTTTCCATTTGCTCTTCTTGGTGGACAGCAGCAGAGCCTTGCAAATAAACGTTCAGCACTTTGACAGCCTTTTTCATGTGCTACTCTGGCTGCTGCTTTTCAATGCCTTTTTTATGCATTTCCCCCCTTTTCTGAAGATGAATTGTTGTGTGCTGAAAGAATAGAGCTTAAAATCCTCTATAAATGCTGAATTAAATACACTGTGATCAGTATCAGAAGATTGGTTTGTAGCTTGGTCCTGTATGATGTTCAGATTGAATCCTGTTGTGTGATTTCCAGCTGACTTGGGAATCATTTATCTTATTTTGAGGCTTTATTTCCTTCATGATGTCTCTGAGGAGTCTGGTAAATGTTAGGTGGGAGAACTGGTCTCCCTCTAATACTATTTTCTACTTTTGTAGTAATATAGTAACTGTAGTGCAGGCACTATAGTAGTGCACCTAGATGAATTGTCAGAGACAGGAGTTGTGGCACTGCTGCAAAGATTCCCTGGGCTTAGAACATCTTGTTGCAGCTACAGCAAATACTTTGCTCCCTTTGAGCTGTTCCTGAACAGTGCAAATGGCAAGTACTACATTGCTGGGCAGCTGTACCTGCTCTGGGAAGACTTTCAAAAGTCCAGATCATTAACCAGATCATTCAGGCAACGTTGTTGATACTGACTTCTACAGAAACTCCCTTCTGTCATCAATCCAAGGTACAGCAGCTAAAAACTAATTTTGAAACATGTTGTTTTATGCTTGGTTCCTGGGCAAGGCCCAGAGAAAATTTGTCATTAAACACTGAGGTGGGTGTGCTCTTACCAGTGTTGTAAAGCTGCTGGAATGAGATGTCTGCAAGTCTTCCAGAAAACCCCAACTTTAGATGCTGCTGCAGGGTTTCTGTGTTACTGGGCCCTAGGTGTTTGTCTGCAAAGCACCTTGGAACAGAACCTCTGGGTGTATTAGTGTCTCTTGAGGTACTGTGCATTTTACAGCATGTGACATCACTGTTAACATTGGCTTTTAAGTTGTCTTATTGTGAGTTTTGGAATACGTTTCTCAAAAACAGCTTTTTGAACTTTTTTTTTTTTCCTCTCTTTCTACAGGCTGATGAAGATCCTATCATGGGATTCCACCAGATATTTCTATTAAAGAACATCAATGATGCCTGGGTTTGCACCAATGACATGTTCAGGCTAGCATTGCACAACTTTGGCTGAGCTGGCAACCCCGAGGCACCCATGCTTTTTTTTTTTTTCCTTCTCTCCTCTTACTGGTATTATTCACACTCACGGAACATTCCAAATATCATACACAAACCTGCAGCACTGCAGAGCGTGAGCGAGCAAGACCTGTGACCTGCCCTTCTGCTGAGTTTACATTGTCACTAGATGAGTTTCTTGTGCATGATGTTTGGAAGTTAGACTTAGCTGCATTTGACAAGAGAAATTTGTGTTGTACCAGCATGCCTCGGAAAGAATTTATACTGCAAAAGGTTGTTGTTTATGTACTGACAAGATGCTCTATAACCCAAAGAAATGAAAGAACAGCAGCCTGTACAGCCCAGATATTGATTTGTTCAGATGTTTCAATGCTACGTTACACAATAAACCCATGAGATTTTCTTAACAGTTTAAATTGTTTTCATGAGTTGGATATGGAGTATATGATATCGCTTGCTTTGGATATCCTGTGTCTGCCTGGTGGGAAACACTTAACAAACCTAAAACTCAAACTGTAAGAACACTTGTGATAGTTTTACAATTAAGGCAGTTCAGGTCTGCCCTTGGCCACACAACTTTTTTTCCCTCCCTCTCAGCAGCTTTTATAGCAGAGACTTCTAGCTCAGTTTTTAACTTTTAATCGACAGGTTAGTTCTCAGCTGTTGTATTTTACCAAGGCAAATGCATCAACTAATACACAAGGATAACAATAGTCATGGTAGCATGTTGTTAATCTTGATGACATCTATTATGCTAAACAGGACAGCTGTATTTTCTTCATAGGCAGACACACAGGATGTCAGCCCAGTGCTGCCCTCCTGGAGCTTGAAAGCCCTGGCCAGACTCCTGCTCTGTGGTATCTTTCTAGTATCCCTTCATCAGAATTTTTGAGCACTGTGCTGTGCAGGTTTTTACAACATGGTTGGCTGTCATGTATCTTCCACCCTGGAGGTGGCGCCAAGGGATTTATTAGCTTGATCTTTCCAGCCTATGAGCTGGGCTGCTCAACCTTCAGACCTCGCTAAGCTTTAGGCCCTGGTTTTCAGGGGCTTAGCACACCTCGCTGAGCTTGGGCTTTCCAAGTACAGAGCACCTGGTATTTCCCTTTCTGAGACTTGTGAAGAAAGCCTGGATGGGGTGTGCTCAAGCTGGTTGTTTCTCAGATCTGGCTGCTTTGGCATTTGAGTTGGAACAGAGTTTTCTTGGAAGCTGATGTTCCGTGTTGCAGCGTTCTCATATATTCCCCATTTCAAACGCAGGACCCTTCTCCTGTCGCCGCTTCTGTGCTATGAAAGTCACACTCAAAATTAATCACTCGAAGAGATTAGCTATTTCAGTAGAAGGAGGCATTTTGTATAGTCACTGCTAAGCAAGGATCCTTATGTTGTGTAGCTCCAGATCTAAATGAAGCCTGGCAGAGGAGGGAGGATCTAAGAATAGGTCTGGCTTCTGAACTAACCCTGCAGAAGGATCTAGTCCATGAAGTCTGGGTAGTCCTTTGAATAACGAGCTCAATAAGACAAGAGCTTGCTTAGAAGTCAGGTTCAAGGAACAATACATGTGGTAGGTGTTAGTTTAAAAACTATATAAAATGAGATTCTTTTAGGCCACTCAGAGTTCAGGGCAGTTACACTCTGTCAGCTGGTCACGTAGATCTTTCTGGGGCTCTGTCTCTGCGCAGCCATTCACTCCTGCTTCCTTACCTGCAGGAGACAAACACCAGGGTTTCTAAATCAATATTGCTTAACATTTTTAACACCCGCAGGTCACTTTTGAGGCCGAGTATGTGCAAACACATTTGCTGTCCCTTAACGCTTGTTTTTTTTGTACCCATTTCACTGCAAGCGTTAAGGACCGAGTCCCAGGAGTCACCTCCCGAGGCAGGAGGGATGGGGGGAGCTGCCTGCGGCCCGAGGGCGGGCAGGCGGATGGGATTATTTAGCTCCACCCCAAAAAAAAAAAAAAGAAAAAGAAACAAACAAACAAACAAAAAACCAAACAAACACCTGTCTTAATCCTTTATGAGTGAGACTTCAGGTACCCCTCATGGTGTTGGAGTGTGGCTGTAACGCCAGCGCCAAGATGCCCCGAGGGTTCCCCCCAGCGCAGCGGGCGGCCTGGCCCCGCGGGGAGGAGGAGGAGGAGGAGGAAGAGGAGGAGGAGGAGGAGGCGGCGGGGGAGCTCCCGGTCGGCGGGGCTGTCGGCGCAGCGCCGCGCCCGGAACGCTCCGTCCCGGCGTTGGTTTCCGGGCGGCGCAGCGGGGCCCGGACCGGAGGCGGAAGCGGGGGCGGCGGGCCGGGCCGGGCCGGGGCAGCGCGGTGGCCGTTGTGCGGGCGGCGGGAAGAAGCGGGCCGGGCCCCATGGCCTCCTCCTCCAGCATCGACATCGAGGACGCGACCCAGCACCTGCGGGACATCCTCAAGCTGGACCGGCCGGGAGGTGAGCGGCCGGGGCGGCGAGGGGGGAGCGGGAGGCCCGGGGCGGGGCCGGCGCTGCGGGACTCCCCGCAGCCGGTGTACCGGGGCGCTCCCCCCTCTGCCGGGGGCTCTGGGGGCGCCGCTGCCATCGCTCTCCGCCGGCTCCGGGGCGTCCCGCCGGGCGCTGCCTGTCTCCGGTGTGGAGCGAGAGGAGCCGCCCCCCGGCCTGAGGCCCCTCGCTGAGGGCACCGGCCTCGGGGCTGAGCGGGGCGGGAGCGGCTGGGAGCCGCCGCTCGGGGCTCTGCCCTTCTGAGAGGAATTACCGCTGAGGACTGAGCAGCGCCGGCCTCCTCGACCCAAGTCTTCCTTCTTTCTTAAAATACTTCGAGTTTTTCCCAGGTGTCGCGCCGGGCTCGGTGGAAGGAGCTATCAAACCTCTCAGAGATCGCTGCCCTCTTCACCCTTTCCACCAAATTTTCCCTCTCCATCTTATTTGAAGGTGAAACAGGATCACAGATATCTCTCCTAAAGCGGTTGGGAGTCTTCTCCCTTTGCTGTGAGCCGTTATACTTCTCAGCTCAGAGTTCATGGACTCCCTTCTGCATCTCAGCCACGATCAGGTGTAGGAGGCAGCTGTATAAAACCAGGGCCCACCCCTCCTTGTAGCCTCACATCTTCCCCAACCCCCCCTCGTAGCTTTTTGAACCTACCGAGGTGTTTCGGTCAGACCTGATGAAGTCATCGTCTGGAGGAGGCTGCGACCATGAATGTTTTGCAAAAAAAAAACCAAAACACTTAGTTTCTGGGTAGAGGGCAGCATTTATGCCCGGGTTATGCTCCTGTTGAGAAAAAAGTCAGGAATAATGTAGCTTTTAAGTGTCCTGAGAGTCACATACTGCCACGTGTGCTGCCTTTTGTCTGGCCAAAAGGGTGAGAAGTTGGCTGCAGGATTGTGGTGAGAGGGGTGATGGAGCAGACCTACAGGAAGCCAGCTTCGTTAGTTTTACTACCCATAAAGAAACTTCTCATTACTTTGAAGTAGTTTCTCATGTTTCTGGAGCACTTGGGTGCTCCCAGATTATAATTCTTTAAGAAAATACATTTTTCCTTCACAGTGTGGCGCTCTGCACTTGAAAGACTGAAAGGAGAACTGGGTGCAGGGGTGGGGAACGCCTGTTTCCCAAGCAATTGCTGAACTGAAAGGATGTGTCATTGTTGGGAAATGGTTGGAGTTGTTTCTGTTTTCTCAGGGTGACTTGACTTTCCCCTGAAGCAGCTTCTCTTGCTGATTGAAGCAAAGGAGTTATTTACTGACTGTGGCTTATTTCTTTTCAGTTTCCTTCTTCCCTATTCATCCTCTTCATACCTGCTCTGTCAACTCTAGTGCACAACAAGCCAGTTGAGAGGAAAAGGACAGTAAGTCAAGAACTAAGGAACCTGTGGTGATTCTCAGCAGAAATCACTGCCTGGGCAATAGCAAATAGACTTGAAAAAGCTGCACGTAATAAGGTGAAGGGCAAAGAGTACACGTTTAACTGAAAGCCTCTGCAAATCCTGTTAGGATGTCAGAGGAAAGGGAAACTGGGGGATCCTTCAAGGCTTTTGAAAGAGAGTAGAAGCAGCCTCATGAATTGCATATGTAGGGCTAATCGTGTGTGGTGCAAAGTTGCTGTTGTCAAGGTCCTCTCTAGTTCTAATTTCTGTTATACCCTGGATTTCTCTTACAGATTTTAATACCCAGCAGAGACTAGTGTAGCTGCTTTCCAAGGTTATTGCCTTGAAGAAAGTTTTGCAGGAGCAGGTGCACATCGTTACGAGCAGCATTGTTATTCTAGATACTGTCCAGGCAGGTGACAAGAAACACTTCCCATTCTAAAGAGACTACAGTTCTCACAATGTTTTTTGGGTTCTGCTGGGTTTGGTGGCTGTGAAGATGCGATCCACCACCGACGTCTCTCTTGACACAATTTTCTCCCAGTTTTGGCAAACATCACCCATGATTTTAGTAGCCCTCATGCTTTTTTGATGCCGTTCCCTCAGCAAGGGATTGCTGCCTGATCCCACCGTGGACCTCCCAGCTGGGGCACGTAGACAGGCTGTCAGTGTCCTCTCTCTGGAGGGGAGTCCCTGATGGGGTTGTGGGCAGGACCCTTCAATCCTCTGCTGATAACCACGTGTTAGAGGGGCTCACCCTCCCTGCTCGTGTGGCATTTTTCAGGGAAGCTGCTGTTTAGTACAAAGTAGCATCCCTGATGCAGGGAGGTGAGAGGAGGAAGAGTTCAGTATCTCAGCTGGCATTGCTCCTGCTTTCCTGCTCTTTGGAAAGGTAATGAATATGACCACACTTCTTTCCCTTTGAAGGTCTAGATCTACCAGTCAGGGTTAAAGTTTTGGTTTTGTTTGTGTACCTACTAAATACTGAGCCTCTTCCCTTCTTTTATGCCTTCAGGATTATGTGCAGACAGCACCTGGGCTTGTCTGGCTCCCACTAAGACAGAGTGATGGGCTAAGCCAGTTCCTGAACCTTGGTTTACTGTTGTTGTGCCCATCAGCCTCTGGGGAGTGTTTCCTCCTTTCCCGTGGAGCGAATGTCACTGTCCTGCTGTCCATAAAAGAGCAGAGATACTTACGTGAGCCATTCCTGTGGCTGCAAATAGAGCAAAGAAAGTATCGTGTTTCTCAGGCAGTCTGGATGCTTCTTCTGTAGTGAACGTTTTCCTGCTTTGGGTCACAAAGGATAAATTGCAGTTGAAGAAAGCTGCTGCAACTGGACAAGCACCCACCGTATGCTATAGGAGTAAGGGGTGCATCTTAATCTTGTGACAGCAAGCACAGCACAAATGTGTTAGGTGGGTAGAGGATCACGTTCCCTGGCCTCCCTTGTGCTGTTTGAGTGCCACTGCTGTTCTCTTCATGCAATGCAGGGAAACTGAGGTGAGTGCCCCAATGGTCTCTGCAGCAGGACGCCCTCTCGCTGCACAGGCTTTCTGTGTCCGTAGCATAGTTGTTGATTTAATGACTGTTCATAAACAAGCAAGTTTTAAATATTCTTCTGGCAAAGGAGTAATAGATACAGTTATTTCTGGAGGCAGCGACGCTCATCCTGCTATGTTAAAGCCTGTTTGATAGCTGAAAGCCTGCCTTGCTTTCAAAGGACGTGCCCCTTGCCCGTGGTGATGTTTAGGTTTGTTATGTTTGCCAGGGAGAGTGGTCCTGGAGCAGCCATTTTGCAAAAGCTCAGCAGCAGTTGTTACCTGGCAACAGTATACGAAATTTCAGTTTTCAAAACCAGTGAAAATTTCAAGCGAGGATTTTGCTGAGACAGGAGGCTTTGACTTTGGTGTGCTGATGTGTAAGCGCAGATGGAATGGGCGTGCTCTCCGGTGGGGATTGTCAACTGTTTAACTTGCTAGTGAAATAGGAGAGACTCCTCCACCCCCTGTTAACATCTGTCCCCTCCTAAAAGCCCTCAGAAGGCATCGAGGTCACCAGGTAACTTGTGCTTGGCCAAATACATGAAGTCAGGGCACATGCACTCTTCAAAACTGAACTGATGCTCTGAACAAAGGGCTGCTTCACACAAAACTTGAGTACTATAAACTTCTGTATGACCAGTTGACCAAAGGAAAACTATGGGAATCCTGTAGGTGCAGCTGCAGAGTTTCACAGCTCAGTTACTCAACCACCTGGACTTTGAGGTCAGATCTTGCAGTCAGAAGCCAGTTTTGGAAAGCAGCAAATGTGTTATTTCCAGCCAACTCCAAATGTTGCAGCTAACCACTGTATTGCTGGACTTCAGAGATCTTTCTGCAGGCATGAGGGTTAAAAATCACTTTTCCAGAACCCTTTGGTCTGGCACTTGGTTCAGTAAATCTGAATTACCAGCTTAGTCTTTCTGATCCAAGACTATTTGCTCCTTGAACTTGCTAAATTCCTTGTTCTTTGGTGTTTTTCTGGTCTGCTGGGATTGCTTGTGTAAGAAAAGAGCTGTGACTTCACTGATTTGTGTGGAATTAAGTTTCTTATATGGAGGTCTCTTAACGCATCCTTTTTGGAGAATACTTTTCCCAACCAATTCAGTGTATTCTACCAGATAGACCAGTAGAACCTGACAAAAACCATCTGGAGGTTTCAGTATTTTCACTGTATTTCGTGCAGTGCTGTTTCTTTTAAATGGATATTGTGCCCAGCTGGTCGTGCTTTTCCCTAGGTTCAGTGAATGAGAACCAGAGGCCATCAAATTCGTATAACGGAGACCTGAATGGACTGCTGGTGCCTGATCCCATCGTGGCTGGGGATGGACCTTCTCTGGCTAAGCCTGTGCATCGCACCATTTCTTTGGGAGCTCTGCAGGAGAAGCAAGTCATGTAAGTGTTGTCAAAAAAAGACTGGGAGTGAGTAGAGAACAGGTAAAAATTCATTCTGGTGAGCCTGGACAAGCATGCTGGGAATGTGACGATGAGTTTTTGGTTGAGTTCAGGTGACAGTTGTGAGTCTGTGCTGTTGGTCAGAGCTTTTGGAGGTTTTGTGAGGCTGATGCATGGAGCCTGCCATCCTTGCTGCTCAGGAGCTGAAGAATATCAGCAGAGCTGTTTAGAGAGAAAGGGAACAGGACTGGTCCTGGACTGTAAGTCCAGGATGGAGGTAAATTAGCTGGACTCTGGGTGAAACTTAACATTTTTATGTAGGCCTCCAGCTGGGCTCCTTCAGGGACCCAGCTTACCTGAGGAGTAATTTAGACCAGTTCAAAGTATGTTAGACCTTGCACTTGTTGAAGTACTTTTTGCCAAATAACTTAAAACAGGACAGGTGGTCCTGAGCTAGATTTCTGCCTAACTCTTTACTGAGTTGTGCATATGCTTCGGGGTGTTTTGGACAGTACGTGTACTTTTACTGCTTATATGCAAGAGGACGTGTGCATATAGAATACTTTGTCATAGGAGCAGTCATACAAATCCACATCAGTCTAATTAGTATAATGCTTGGCTCTGTGTGCTGACTCTTAACATTAGAGCTTGTGTAAATAGCTTTGTTTGGGTTCTGTGGTCGTGGTTTTGAGAGAGGGTGCTGTGAGAACCATGAGCAGTGTGCATTGCTGTGGATGAGGCTCAGCTGGTTGGCTTTGGTCTCTCTGTACCTTTCAGTGTTCAGTCGTAGTCAAGGCTACTTGAACCAAGTCTAGGTCTGTGCTCAAGTCAAATAGACTGGAGGTTTTTAAGCTCAACAAACCAGGTGTTTGGCTCTCTCAAACCTGTGACACCTGGAGAAGGGAGACTCTTAACTGAAGGTAGTTTCTATTTTCAGTTGTTCAAACCTCCTAGATGCCCAGGTGCTCCTTCTGCATTGCCGTTAAAATTATGAATGGCAAATATCCGACCTCTGTTCTCTTCCTGTGAGTCCTGTCTGATTTTTGTTTCCATTTCTTTTTCTTAAAAGCTGCCTTTCCGGCGATGACAGCTCCACTTGTGTAGTGATATCAGCAAAAGATGTGGAGATAGTGGCCAGCAGTGATTCCAGCATCACCAGCAAGGCCAGAGGGAGTAACAAGGTAAGGAGCAGGAGAAAGCATAGTTCTGTCTCTCTTTGTCACATCAGCTTGTGCTTGAATACTTTAAACAGAAATGACTATCTTCTTTCATGTGCTACAGGAGCTTGTAATTAAGTAGAAGTTTGTCGAAGAGCTTAACAAGGGGGAAAAAATTGGAGTGGCATCTCGTAGCTGATTATTACTGTTATTTCAAAGTCTGGCTAAGGTATCCTCTAATTTTCAGGAATAAGTCCGTGATCTAAGCTGTAAGTTTCTGGGAAAGTGCCCTTCCTTCACAAACAATCTTTTTCCTGCTGATTGTTGCTTCACTGGAAGGTCTTCACTGTGGAGGGAGGGTTGCTCTTGATAGTTTGCTGGCCTCAGTCCTGCTGAGGTCTCTACCCGACAGATTAGAGCTGCAGAAGAACAAATATGCTGAGATTAGAACTGGTGCTGTAGCACACTAGTAAGACATGCTCAGAACGAGTGCTAGTAATTAGGAGAGAACACTCTGGTCTTGATCTTCTCAGTCCTTTTGCATATCATTTTGTTCCTTGATTAAGGGACCACAGCAATGGTAAATGAATACTGTACCATGTTATCATTGGTTTTCATAGATAATATGAAGATAAAAATGAAAGGGAGGATCACTGCTGTAATTTCCAGAGTATTTCTTGATTCTTTGCTCACAGAGACAATGCTTATCAAACAAGACCAGGACACTCAGTTTCTTGGAAATGAGTATTGAAACTAAAAAGCAAGTGCCCATGCAACAAATGTGTTTCTATATTGCAAAAAAGTTTGAGAGCTGGGAATCCAGACACAGTGCTAATAAAGAGGTAAAGGCTGCTTTGCTGTCGTTGCAGGGTGGAGTGTTGTTTTGCAGCATGACAAATTCAGTGAGCTGCATTCCTCCTTGCAATGGAAGGAAACGTTCATCAGCCTCCACGACTCTGAATGTTCAGGGCTCTGCATTCAATGTGCAATTCCTCCTACCAACTGCTGCTTCTAACCCTTTCCTATTAAGCATTACAGATCTGCCCGACAGGAAAGTATATATTTGGCAGGTTTGTTCCATGCAAAAATTAATTCCAGACATTTTTTTTTTCTTTCTCCTGAGCAGGTGAAAATACAGCCAGTTGCTAGATATGACTGGGAGCAGAAATACTACTATGGCAATCTGATAGCTGTTTCAAACTCTTACCTGGCTTATGCCATTAGAGGTGAGTTACCTTCTTGTTTTGGATGTGATTTGTATTTTTTTCCTCTGTGTATCTCTAAAAGAGTCAAAGTTTGCATCGGAAGGAGGTCACTGGCAATAATTGAAACACATCTTGCAATACCCAGATCAGGGTGCTGTTGCAGTGGGAATATAAGTGAAGCTGGAGCTACAGGGGAGAGAAGAGTTGGTCGTGTGGGAGAGTTTCTGCTGAGAAAGAAGGCTTTGCTGAAGTTAGAAATAAAAGAAAGAGAAGGACTCAGTGGTGATGGAGAGTTGAAGGTCTACACTGGTTTCACTGGGCAGTAAGCTGATGTTCAGATTACTCCTCTAATTAAATATTTCTGCAGCAAACAAGCTTCTCTGTACAGAACCAGCCCTGTGGTAATGTGAGCAGATAAATGTTTGTGATGGATTTGCTTGCATAAATTTGGAGTTGAGTTTAAGGCTAAATTTAGAGGAGCCAAAGAGCAATGCAGATGCAGTGCATTTTGCAGTAGGAAGGGAGAGAAAAGCAGAACAAGGCAGGGAAAGATTGTTTCACAACATATATGCCACAAAAACCATTTAGTCATCTGCAGTGTCTCTTCCTGCTCTCATAGAGGCACACAGTGTTTGGGGCTCCATCAGCTCTTCCCATCTTAGTTCTAGCACCCATCAGTTTAGCCTTTCATGAAATCTGCTACTCTGCTTCTGTGTTCTTTCCTAGCTGAGGTTATTTTAGAGCAGCTTTAGGGAGTCTCACCCTTTTTTTTTAAAGTATTAAAGCTTGAGTGCAGTAACACTATGGAAAGCAGAGTGGTCTGCTGGGGCTGGCTTGGGCATCAAGAAGTGGGAGCAATATGGTCTCCATAAGCCTGCCTGCATTACAGTGATGTTTGTCTGAAATGGGGAAGCTGGAAACTTTGCTTGGTATGTGCGTGCTCTAAAGCATGGGTTTTTTTCAGTCATGCAAGCCAAAAAGCAGTGTTTTTTGCCAGGTGAATGTTTATGCTCTTTACATTCCCCTTACAGAACACTCGAGCTACCTGCCTCTCAGTGACTCCTTTTCTCCGGTTACTGAAAACGAAACTGCAATTAAAATTAATTCCCTGTCACTGGAGGTCAAGCCTTGGAGGTTTGGTAGCTTTACCATGATCTCAGGATAAAGATTTAGGCCTTGCATTTAATGAAGGCATCTTTCATGAGAATAGTCCTGGTGATTACGAGAAGTCAACTTCTGTTGCCTTTTTTTAAAGTAGAACAACTTAGAATTTTTAGTGCTCAAGAAACAGAAGATACAAGGAATTAGGCTTGTCCCAGGCAAAGTCCTTCTTGATGCTGCTGTTCCAACCTTTTGCACCAAAGCTAAAAAGTGTGGTGAATATTTATGCATGTACCCTACGTCTTGAAAGGGCTTGTTAACATGGTACCTATGGATAAGGGGTTTCAGTGTGCTGCCAGTGACAGCTGGTGGCAGGATGGGTGCTGGAAATGACAAACTGGAAACAAAGGCAGTCCTGTGGGAAATGGCACAGATAAATGGTGACTTCTCCCTCTGTCTTTTCTGCAGCTGCCAGCAATGGCTCCGCTATGGTGCGGGTGCTGAGCGTCAGCACTGCTGAGCGCACCTTGCTCAAAGGATTCACAGGCGGCGTGGCAGACCTGGCTTTTGCTCATCTCAACTCCAACCAACTGGCCTGCCTGGATGAAGCTGGCAACCTTTTTGTCTGGCGCCTGGCCATGGATAAAGAAAAAATCCAGTATCTTGTCAAAATGCGCCTCCTATCAGTCTTTGTGTAATGGTTAGATGTGAATGCAACCTCAAAATTGTGACTTAGTTTGTAGCCTTTCCAGAATAGCAGCTTGCAAGAGGAAGGTCAGTAGTTCTTCCTCTTCCAGAGTATCAGCTCAGTCAACCTGCACCTGTATCCAGCACAATCATTACTTGAAATCCCACATAACTTGAAATTCTAGGAGTGACACCTCAGTGCTCCTGCTCCGGGCTGAAGTAGTAAGTGAGAAGTGTCAGTCTGTACTAGCTGGCCTTACACATGGGCAGTGTTACCCCAACCATGTGACAAAGCTTTTTACTCACCTTTGTCTCATTCTAGCTCTTCTCAGTTACTTCTCCACTTCCCTCCCACTCACTGTCTTCTTTCCAAACCTGTCATCCCTCTTCTTTTGGTCGTCCTGAAATTTATTTTCAATGTTTGATGCATTGCCCTCAATCTTTTCCTTTTTATTGTCCTAAATATTTTCATTGCTAGGAGTGACTTTTGGGAAGCACCTCTGTGGGGTATGTTTTCTTGGATTGTGGCTTCTTAATTTTAACAGTATAGCATTGTTTCTAAAGCAACTGGAACAAAGGTGGTTGTAGTTGTTTTAAGTTCTGATTTGTAGGGATGGACCAGAGCACTCAGCCTGGGGCAATGTGGTGGCTTTTCTGTCTTTCTGTGGTAGTGTTATGATGCTAGCTGAAATAATGTAACCTGTCCCCCAGCAGTCGTGTGGATTGCCCGTTCAGACATGGCTGTGTGCTCCTGTTGGGCTTATCCTGTGCCTGTCTGCAGGCTGCAAGAGAAAATCATGAGAATCTATTAATTTTTGTGAGCTTAATCTCTTCTGACAGCGAAGAAATGCTAGCTTGTCTGCTTTCTTAGCAGAACCCTTTTACCTGATTTCTTTTTGAATCTCAATGATCCAAAAAAGCTTGAGGTTTAATAGTATTTACTAGAGGACCATGGCTGAATGGGTTGTTGCTGAGTGTCCACAGCACAGCTGGAATATTATGTTCCTTAACCGTGGTGATCAGAGAGGAGATCTTGGTTCACATCAAGCGGCCTGACAATACCCCGTTGAACACCTCTCGAAGAATCATCTGGTGCCCTTTCATCCCTGATGATAATGAGGAGAGTGGTGAAGAGGGAAGTCAGACTTTGGCATTACTGCATGAGGACAGGGTAAGGAAACCCTATTTTTGAAACATCCTTGTTACCATTAGAGGGAAAGAATCTAGTGAAGGAAAGAGCTGATACGGTTAGAGTTGTAAAGGCTCCTGTCTAGTCCATGTAGGGGATCCTCCCGTGATGTGAGATGTGGGATTCCTCTCTTCTGATATTTTCCTGGGCCTCAGGAGGATGGAAAGTGATAACTTTACTCGCCATCAAGTAGTCAAATCAGGTAGCAATGAGAAGGTTTATGTCAGACAGTTGCCATTGGGCTGGTGTATCAGGATATAAGAAATTCTCCAACTGGATCAGACCAGTAGTTGTAAAAATAAACCTGTGTTTGTTTTCCAGGCAGAAGTGTGGGATTTGGACATTATCCGAACGAACAACAGCTCCTGGCCAGTGGAAGTGCCTAACATCAAAGAAGGTTTCATTGTAGTGAAAGGCCACAGCACGGTATAAACCTATTTCATTTTCTTTACTGCCATTGCATAGGTGATTGCTACAGATCCCTTAGGGGTTTTTTTGGGTTATAGTGTCTCAGGAGCTGCAGTTCTTAGGACAGTTGGCTGTAAAAAAAACCCAATTTCTTGCACATCACACTATCACCCACAACCCACTGGCTATGTACACACTATTGGTAAGTAACCTTTGTTTAAAGAGCCAAGGTGAACGTGTAGTTTTTCCCTTTGAAAATGCCTCTTGAAAAAACTCCTCTGTATTTCCAAGGGCCTGTTTGACAATCTGAGCTGTATTTCAATTATTTTCTTATATCTCCTGGTAAATGGAATACTTAACCCTGCTGGATGAGAAGGGGAAAATTAAGCCCAGTGTCATCTTTATTCATGAGTATGGTTATATCTGTGAATACAGTGCACCAGGACTGCAGCTGAGTATCCACTAGGTGATATTTAAAGAGTCCTGTCAATTCTTCTGTGAAGGGTTAAGCTGCCTGGTGACAAGTCTGTCAGAAATCACTCTGACCTGTACTATCACACAGTTAGTCAAATTCTTGTTTGAAGAGAGTACTTTTTCTTCTTGTGAAATAAAAAAAAGCTATAAAATGACTTTTCTGTGTCTCTTTTCCCCCTCTGTAGTGCCTGAGTGAGGGAGCACTTTCTCCAGATGGAACTGTGTTGGCCACAGCAAGCCATGATGGTTTTGTTAAATTCTGGCAGATCTATATTGAGGGGCAAGATGAGCCAAGGTAACTGAAGAATGAAAATGAAGGGTGTTGGAACAGGGCACGGCACTTTCTCTGTGAGAATTCCCTTGTCACAGAATCACCTGCGAGGGTCATTCTCAGGACATTATAAAGATGTAGGGTGAATGTTTGTGAAGTGATTTGTTGCTGAAGAGTTGTATTGCTGAATATCACACGTGCTCAAGGTTTGGTGAACTTAGGGCAGGGGGAAAAAAGCAGAGAGCTGTGTCTGGAAGCAGGAGTTCTGTGCTTTGCCCAGGCTGTAGTCAAACTCTTTTCCACTGTCCCTGTAAATGCTGAAAGTTTCTCTGAGCTGTTCCCCTCAGTGTTGACTTCTTTTATGTATTGGGCTTTTGTTAAGACACCAAACCAAGTAGCAACAGGTGATTCTTTTTTTGGTCACAGTCTATGGCAGTGTGGGCTGGGATCTCCCTATTTTATATAAGCCTATAAACAGCTACAAACTGATAACACTTGGTGGCTGCTAACTTAATGCTGTCTTTGGACAAGGAGTGATGTGTTCAGCACCCACTTTATATATTCCTTATAACTACACCCTGCACACTCAATCTTTTCTTTCCTAGGTGTCTTCATGAGTGGAAACCCCATGATGGTAGGCCTCTTTCCTGCCTGCTCTTCTGTGACAACCATAAAAAACAAGACCCAGAGTAAGTCCCCAACACTGTACTTGGAGTATCAAAGCTTAGTAGTGTCTTCTAACTCTACCTTTGGAGGGTTCCTTGTAACTGCGCTGTACTTGTAAAAAATTTAGCTTTGTGGCAGAAGCAAGTCCTGTCCTCCTTGTAGTCAATTTTCTAGTGATGAAAAAATAAGGCTCTAGAGCACAGCATAAAGGAACCTTAATCCTAGGGTCAATTCCATGAAAGCAGTGAAAATTCTAAATGAGTCCTTTCAGGTTTGTGGTATGGTCAATTTTAACTGGCCTGTTATCCTCCAAACTTCTATTGCAGTTGATGAAAAAATAGCTTTTTTTTTAAAAAAAAAATCATTCGTCAGTTAGTTGTGGCTGTATGGTTCTTGAGAGCTGTAGCAGTTTCCAGTCTGCCTCAAAAACAGATTTTCTGGGAACTTTAAGACATGGTTGGGCAAAATCAGCTATGGGCAGCTCGTGAGAAACTTTTCTGTGAAATGTTCTTATGGGAAGAAGGACCAGATCTTCGTTAAGAGAACTTAATTCTGCTGTGGCTGTAGGGTTCCCTTCTGGAGATTTCTCATCACAGGAGCAGATCAGAATAGAGAACTGAAGATGTGGTGCACTGTGTCTTGGACCTGTCTGCAGACTGTCCGGTAGGTGTTGATCTGCCGACCCCTGGAGGGTTGGATTTACCTTGAACAGAGGATCATAACAAAACCCTCAGTTTCCAGGTACACGTACTTTGCAGAGGTGATCCTTGATCTGCAATGGAGTCTACTCTAGACCCAGTTAGAGCCTCCTCTTTTGTCAATCTCTTGAACGTTGTCAGGGCTGTGACAGACTGCTTTGGCCGTGGCAGTCAAGCTTTGGCCATGGCAGTCAGGCTTTGGCCATGGCAGTCAGGCTTTGGCCATGGCAGTCAGGCTTTGGCCACGGCAGTCAGGCTTGGGCCAGGCCAGTCAAGCTTGGGCCAGGCCAGTCAAGCTTTGGGCCAGGCCAGTCAAGCTTTGGGCCAGGCCAGTCAAGCTTTGGGCCGGGCCAGTCAAGCTTTGGGCCGGGCCAGTCAGGCTTTGGCCCAGGCCAGTCAGGCTTTGGCCAGGCCAGGGAGGTTGATCCTTTTATACAGTCTCCTGGGTGTTACCAAGACCTGTTGTATTTGCTTTGTTCTGTAGAGCACAGACATACCTGTAGCATGAGGAGAGGCATTCCAAAATTGCATGCCTTGAGTGCTTTCATCTCTAAAAATATTAGATATTCGATAACCAATCTAGGATCTTTCCTATTACTGCTTTTTCTGATTTAAATAATGAGAAACTGTGATGTTGACAGAACTTAAGCAATTATACAAGGCTTATTTGCTGAGCCATATAGGTCCAGAAGTTCAAATTCTGCTTTAGTCCATCCCTTCACTCAGCTTATGCTCACTGATTTTTCTGCTGATGGATCGTGGCCCCTCTGCTCCCATGCACACTTAAGGCCACTTCTGAACTGCCCTCTTAAATTGAGAAGAATCTGATATTCAGCTGAGTGCTGCTTTTTCCACCTCGTACTACAGAAGGTCCAAAACCTGTAGAAGGGTTATTTTGGTTTGGTGAATTTTTGGTTTTAAATCTGTAGCATTGGCTCTTGTCCTACGAACGTGGAATGTGTTAAGCAACGACAAACTGTCATCTTTCATTTAAATGTTCAGAATCCATAACTAGATCCTATTGTGTGATCTCCCTGCTGGTCTCTTAGCTGAAATTAGCTGCTTTCTGCAATGATTTTTGTTCTAGTGGGTGGTTGCACTGTAATACAGCTGTAAACTCTTTAAGATGTTGTGTCTGTGTTTTAGCTAACGCAGTTTCATAGCAGTCATTCTGGTTGTGCTAATCTACCTTGTTTTCTGCACACCTCCCCCACCCTGCCCCCCTCTTATTTGTGGATCTAGCTTTTCTCCTGACATCTTCAGCTCCATGAGTATTCTTCCCAGCCTGAAAGTCTGCCTGGACCTCTCCGCTGAGTATCTGATACTGAGTGATGTGCAGAGAAAAGTAGGTGGTTCATTTTGTTGCTGGCTATGTGGGTAATGGTGACAGAAGGAGAAATGGCCATTTGTATGACTGATTCTGCTGCCTAGGTCTAGGATTTGCACATTAATAGCTAAAAGCACAGAGGCTGGCCTCAGCTATTTCACCATAAGATGACAAATGGTAACAATTCAGCTCTTGAGGAGCCTTCAGGATTGCTTCTCACCCTAAAGTTAAGCTCTAATTTGGAGGGACCTGTGTCTGGCACAGTAGGATTGAGCTCCTGATCAGCATTGTCTCAGATAGGAGTGTGCTTATTGTGGTTCTCTTGGGTGTTCTGTTTCAAATTTAAAAGGCCCAGGCTTTATTCCAAGTCTTGTTCAGGTGCTAGGCTTTGTAGTCTACACACACCCATCCATGTGTCGGGGTTTAAACCCGACCAGCAGCCAAACACCACACAGCTGCTCACTCACCCTCCCTGCCTCTGGGGAATGGGGGAGAAAATTGGAGGGGTAAAGGTAAGGAGAGTCGTAGGTTGAGATAAAAAGAATTTAATAATTTAAATAAAATAATTATGATACTAATAATAGTAATAATATAAAATGCAAATGAGTAATGCACAGTGTGATTGCTCACCACCCAGCCTGTTCCCAGCTGGTGATCCCAGAGAAGGAAGAATCCCTAAACTGCAATCCCAGAAGCAAGAGTGAGCTTCCTGGTCAACCCTTTTCTATATACTGAGCATGATATTGTGTGATATGGAATAATTCCCTGCCCAGTTTGGGTCTGTTGCTCTGGCTGTGCTCCCTCCCAGCTTCTTCTGTACCTGCGCACTAGCAGGACGTGGAATGTAGAAAAGTCCTTGATTTCTTAGCAACAACTGAAAACATCAGTGCATTATCAACATTCTTCTCCTATCAAACCCCATCCTGAATCCAAAACATAGCTCTATTCTAGCTACTGAGAAGAAAAAAAAAAAAAAATTAGCTCTATCCCAGCCAAAACCAGGACAGTGTGGTCTGTAAGCCCAGGGACTTACTGTTTCTGATTCTTCCAGGTCTTGTATGTGATGGAGCTGATGCAGAACCAAGAGGAGGGTAAAGCTTACTTCAGCTCCATCTCAGAGTTCCTCCTTACCCACCCAGTCCTGAGCTTTGGCATCCAGGCAGTGAGCCGCTGTCGGTTAAGGCACACTGAAGTGCTCCCAGCAGAAGAGGAAAATGACAACTTAAGTGTAGGTAGGTGATGAAAAGAATTTGCCCGCTGTGAGATCAGGATGTTTTTCTTGACTGGTTTTTCTCATGAAAGGCTGGCTCTCTTAATCTGTACGACATACATCCTGTGCACTAGAGCCTTTCCAAGCAGCACAGTTGAGTTGGATACAAGGGACCTCTGGAAGTCTCTGGTCCAACCTGCTGCTTGAAACAGGACAGGCTGGTGGTACATTGGGTCACCTATGGCTTCATCTACTTGCATGTTGAAAGCCCCCAAACATGACATTTCTGGCTCTGCTCTGGTGCCCTGTCCCATGGCTGCACCCTTTCCTAAAGAAAATGTGTTCCTAATATCCAGCCTGGACCTCCCAACCCAGATTGTGGCCACTGTTCCTTACCACACAAACCCTGCTGAGATGTTTCTGTTACTAAAAAAACATTCTAGGGCTGTGGGGGCTGAAGTGAGTGCAAGGGACACTCTGGTTAAGGTACAGGATTAGCTGCTGGGTATCAGAGCTGCAATGCTTTTGTGATTGTGTAGTCTCATTGCCCCCAACAAAACACGGGGCTGAGTCCCTCCCCAGCATGGTTTGATGCAGGCTCACAGGAGCACAAGGGTTCCTGGAGGAGCTGGCAGAATGTATTTCTGTCACAGCTTGTCTGAGTAAGCTCTGTAGTTAAACATCAGAGGTGTGAGCGTGAGGTCTGAGAAACCAATTGTTTGCTTCTGAATCATTCTGCCTGAGCTGTGACCGGTGTGGGGACAGCATGCAGCCCGAGTTGAAGGAAAAGGTGGGGTTCTTCTCCATCATGTCCAGAAGGCATATTGCCAAGCCACAAAGCTTCTCGTAACAGAAATGAATAAGTAACTCTCTTTTAGAGGAGACATGCATGAAACGTTTTCTCTGGCTGTTACTACAAAGAATATGATGGTGAGTCCTGTGGAGAACTGTCCCATCCAAGCATTCCTTCATCACCATCTCGCTTCAACTGTTGGCTTGCTCCTGATCCCCTACTTTTCTGTTAGTACAATTTGTGAAGATGCTTTGAATAACATGGACGTGTTTACAGTTAGAAAGATTCCCAGGCTATTGGTAAAGCTGTCTCATGTTCTTCCTTAGGCCTAGTAGTTGATTCCTGTTGTCAATATTTGTGGCATATGGCCCTGAAATGCAGAAGCAAAAATGATAGATACCTGTAGCAAGTCAGCAGCAAACTGGTGCTGAAACTTCAGGTCCCTGATTGGTGCTCACATAATTGGGACAGTTTGCCTAGGAATGCCTAACACGTTTCTTTAATAGGGAGTTGGGTTTATCTTTTCTACTCAGCCTCCTCAGCTTTCTTAGCAGTGAGACTGATCCTGGTGTTGGGTGAGTGTTGTCAGCGTAGCTGAGGGGAGGTTGTTGCAAAGCCCTTCATAACTATAGCTATTTACAGCCAGGAAGGATGGTTGAGCCCTGGTCTGAATGTCTGTACAATATAAGCTGGTGTGTGTCTTTTAAAATATACCCAACCAGTCACCTCAACAGCCAGGACAGATCTCTGGCAGTTCCAGACCTCAGCTTCCTCCTTTTTAACTTTTTTTTTAATCTTTTTTTTTTTTCCCCCTCTTCCTTGAGGCTTATTAGAGCAAATTTGATTGTTCTCACATTGAAAAGTAAAGGGAAAGTAAGATATACTTTCCCTTAACAGTGTAAATCCACCTCCGAAGCAGAGAGGTGATGAAGCTGTATTGTGCTGGTTCTCTGCTGCTGGTTCATTTACTGTGATGTTTTCCTAGTACTTTGTTTGCAGTTTCCATCCAACTTCATGTTTTACTTTTGTCTGTCTTCCAGAAGGTGCTCAGGGAGCTGGGGCTGTTGAATCAGCAGCAGGCGTGCTGATAAAACTCTTCTGTGTGCACACCAAGTGAGTATGTGTAGCAGCTAGCACGGGCAGCTGTCTGGTCGCCCTAATCCTGCACTGCCCTGTGGAAAGTTAATTTACCAATCCCTTTTGCTCATAACAAAAACTACATGGAGCTACAGAAACTTCTAGCTGTGCTATGGTCACTGTGGCCTTACCAGGAAGCAGCACTTCACGGTGTGGTGGCAAGCTAGTATTTTTGTCACCATGAGGATGCCGTGACTTAAGAGTTTTGCTTGTGTATAAAGTGCTGGGAAGCATTTCCCAAATATCCTGGGCACCAGAATTGAGTGGGGCAGCTGAGGATCAGCTTCTGCTGCTTCTGTCACAGGCAGGAAACACTAAAGTGTATTCCAAGGGAATTGGTTCTGAGAAGAGAAATCTTCTAAGACTTCTCTTGGTGATTCATAAAATAATCAGAGATGCCTGGTGCTTTTTTTCAGGGCCCTACAGGATGTGCAGATTAGATTCCAGCCTCTTCATAGTCCTGACACAAGTTCATCCATGCCTTCCCATGGCTCTCATGAAGAATTTGGTGAGCGTTTGTATTCAGTTGATCTTCAGTGTTGCTGAGCCTTTAAAGGTGGTTGGTGGCGGGGGGACGGACAGCAGGAGGGCAGCTTTGGGTGTAATAGAGTGGTGTCATTGCATAAAGAGCCCTGAATACAGACTAGCTGTGAAGCAGGCCTCTTGGTTAGACCTCAGTGTGAGTATGGAGCGTGGGGACATGTTAGGGTAGGAGTGCTGATGCTTTGTGCATGCTTGAGTTCACCTTGCTAGGTGATTGTCACTTCTGCCAGAAACTAGACTTTTGTCTCTCATCAGGCAGAAGAGATTACGGTGACACCAGAGCTTTGGGGTGGAGGGGACCTGGGCTGTGTGTAGTGTGCCCTTTCAGTTCGTTCACCAGTCTGGGATGTGGCTGTTCAAACTGGCCTTGCATTTGGGGAAGGAAGCTTGGATCCCTTATTATCAAACCCACCACATCCACTGTTTAGCATACAAAGAGTAAGCACAACACAAGATTTGCCTTGCCCTAAGCTTTGATTAGGGTGTTGCAGGGCTTTTTGCTCGTTCTTTTTTGGAAAGCGGTATGGCTGGCATAACTTCATACTTTGTGGAATTAAAGCTTTAGCTTTTGGGGGAAGCTCCTGTAGATTGATTTGTATTTCTGCCTTGCAAGCCTTTCCAGACCACATGGCTGATCTAAGCACGGAAGGGCTGGGATCTGAAAAAGGATCAGTGCATGGCTCCCAACCAGACCTGCGGCGTATCGCTGACCTGCCTGTGCCAGCAGACTTCCTTTCCCTCTCAAACGATGCCAAACCTAAGCTGATGACTCCAGATGCATTCATGACACCGAGTGCATCTCTTCAACAGGTAACCAGAGAGCAGCACTGTTATTGTCAGTACAAGGGGTGTGTTTGGATTTTGATACTTCTGGGAACTTTTTTTAGGCGGTAATGACTGATAGGCTGTGCTAGGTGAATGCAAAGCACGCAGGAAACTATTTGTGTAACCAGACTGAGTAAAGACACATTGGCACATCTAAAATGCTAAGCTGGCCTAAGCCTGTGCTGCGAGTGCTGTGTTTAGCTGCAGAACTGCTGATGTAGCTGTGTAGTGTAGAAATACGGGTTTGCTAAATAGCTGTATCTAAGCTGGGAGACTGCTCTTACTGGTTTACACATGTTGTTTGGGGTTGTGATATAACTATAGTGGAAAAAAATATGCCAGCTCTGCACATCCTGTCTTATGGGATCCTGTGGGAATGCATGTCTGAAATTATCAGGTGTGTAGATGGGCCTGTAACACCTGCATGAGATCTGCAAATCAGTGATCCAGTGGGGTTTTTTGAATCTAACACAGCAGGCCTTAACTTGTACAGAAGACAAGACTTCTGTGTGTGTTCTAAGGTTTTCGGTATCAGGAAGCAGGCGAAGCCTTCTGTGGGATTTGGTGATCTCTGCAATAAGCAGGCATTTACTGCTCTGATGGAGCAGTCAGAAAACACAGAATTCCTCTTAATGCTCTGTCACACGTGTGTGGCCAGCAGTGCTGCATCACATACCCCTGGGTCCTGCTGGGCATTTCTAGAGGCTGCCTGGCACTGACAGTGTGCATCTAACTCAGCACAGGTTTCTGCTGCCCCTTCTTAGTTAATGCCAACAAGGAGAAATGCAGGAGCTCGCTGTTTCTTGGCTGCTCTACCTCCGAGTGTCCTATGTTAGTTTGTCTTAAACCCACTCAGATATTCTTGCTTTATAGCCTGCTTTTGTGCCTCTGCTGAATTTGTACTGAATCTCTGCACTGAATTTTTGACTGTGTAGTTTTCTCCATGTGCTTTTAGAATGGGAGTAGACCCAAATATAAAAAATATTTTTAGAAGTGCATCCTGTAAGAAAAGTGATCTGCAACTTAATTACAAGGTGTGGATTTCACTGGTGAGAAGCTGTGCTGTTTGTTTTCTCTGCCTTTGTGTGAGAAATCAACTGTCAGCAGTTCTTTGCCGTGCTGATACAGTTCTTGTAAGCAAGGAGGAGAGTGCTTGTGAGTAGGGCTCCACGTACAAATCCTGAGGCAGGGCTTCCCCCTCCAAGGGAGGAACACATGGTTGTCACCACAGCTTGGATGTGTAACTGGAGGAGCCTGGATGAAGATGGATAGCACAGAGAGATGTGCAGAAATGGACTTTGTAGAGAGCGCCACCCCAGCACCAACTTGGGGAGCAAAGGATAATTTAAACTCCTCCTAAAGGTTTTGATGTTGCTGGTGAAGTTGCTGAGTGCAGGAGTTAATTTTGTGCCTGAGGGTGGGTAGCCTCCCAATGCAAAGATGTCCCAGAGGAGCAGGGAGAAGTTGTTGATGGGGTGATGGGTGCACGTACTGTTTGCTGCAAAGCAGTGTAACCATTCAGGCTGTTCACTGCTGCCTGTTTCATGGCAGGCTTCTTCCTGCTGGCACCAGCATCCAGCAGCACTGCAGGGTGGAAACAGCCTTGAGTTCAGCTCAATCTCTGCTCTCTGCCATAAGCACCATCAAGTGTAAGCTTGGCCACACCAGCTTTCCCAGCTGAGTACTTGTGTGCTTACGTTGGTGCTCTCTGTATGTGTTTCTTGGTAGCCAGAAGCAGCAGTGGGGGCCAGCACTGTGTTCTTCACTGCTAGCCAGCTAGTTCAGTGAGCAATACCTCTTCTTGTGCATCGGAGCATTCTATTTCCATGTGTCAGCACTGAAGGACCTGTACAGACTCTGGCCTCACTGGTGGCAACAGACCTTGGCAAGAGCAGTTTAGCTCAAAGCACAAAAATGGCAATCTGGTGCAGAACCCTGCAGAATGGCACTTTGTTTTGGGAGAGCAATTGCTCAGTAAAAACAATCAGGGCTCACGTGATGAGGATGTATTGGGGTTTACCTTCAACCAGCACCTGAGCACTCTAGCAGTACAACTCAACCTATGGGTTGGGTTTTTTTTATTTCCTCTTCACCAAAGACTCTTTAGCTGGAGCCAGCATTCTCAGGTTAAGCTGTGCTGTCGGACTCTTCTGTCACATCCTGACTGCTGTGTGTTTTCTTACAGATTGCTGTTTCTCCAGGCAGCAGCGTCAGTTCCCTGACTGCAGTCACAGCCATGAGTAGCACTTCTGTCACAGATGCCTCTATGCCCAGGTAAACAGCACCTGTATTAAATAATATGTCTGCAGCTGCACTGATACAGTCCTTCAGGGTGATGCAGAGCTGGAGTGTATCTTGTAGGAGAGGAGATTGTAACTAGAGTTAGAAACTGGCCTGTGTCCCAGTGTCCCTGTATGGGTAACTGCATCTCTAATGCAGCTTGGAGCATGCTTGTTGTCATCCGAGGGGCCAACAGTAGTGTTTCATCTGTGCCTCCTAGGGATTCTCTTATTGCATCTCAGTTTTGTTGCTTTCCATGCTTCTCCCAAAGGGCTGTCGTTGTTTACAGGTAAGAGAACACTGCAGCCACCAAGGACAGGGAGATAATTGGGACTGTTAGGAAAATCTTACTGGTGTTGTGGTGGGTTGGGCTGCGTGAGAGGAGAAAACTTCATTTCTGTGGGCTGGAAAAAGGACCAATACCTATCCCACAGTGTCCTGTTTTTCCCTAAACTCTACAGTGTGCACTGAAGATATAACTGGTCCTTTTCTCATTGACCCCTTGAATTCTAAGAGATTGTGATGCCCCTCTGTTGTTTTGGGTTTTTTTTTTTTGTTTGTTTCCACTTGGTCTTTCTTTGGGCTGTGTGGGGACTAGGAGATGCAGCTGCTACTTGACAGGGAGTGGCTGACCATGGTGGAAAGAGCAAGAGAACACAGAATCACAGAATCATCTAGGTTGGAAAGGACCTTGAAGATCATCCAGTCCAACCATTAACCCAGCATTGACAGTTCCCAACTACACCAGATCCCTCAGCTCTATGTCAACCCGACTCTTAAACACCTCCAGGGATGGGGACTCCACCACCTCCCAGACTCCACTACCTTCACACGAGTGAAGTTTGGATTGGTGACCTGTGGATCCCGTCTCCTCAGGTGTTCCATGCAGATCTGTATCATTAGGTTGGCCTGCTTGATTTGGTTGTGTGTCTGTTTTCTGCAGGCCATCGGAAGACTTGACTGTGAGCCCCAAGATGCAGCTGGACACCAGCCTCACGCTGAGTAGCAGTAGCAGCAGCCTCCAGACTAGTCCTAGGAGCCATTCCGTTCTTATCCCAGGCCTCCCTGACAAGCTAACACCAAAGGCACCTGTTCCAGTAAGACTCCAAAGGCTTCTCCCTTCCTTCTCCTCGTGGGCCAAGGGACCTCTTTCTATGGATCTATACAAGCTGAAATTAGACTTATTTGGATGTTAACAGGGCCAGTGTCTCCCCTTGGGAAAGCACAGCTGCTGGCACAGACCTGCAGCCAGGTTTACCCCTGTTAATGGAACTTGGCCTTGTGTAAAACAGCATGTCTCTGAAAACTAGAGAAAGTTCTAGTTTGTGCTGTCACTGTCACAGTGGTTGGAAATGGTCAGCCTTTGTGTTAGGAGACAGTGCTACCTGGAAAGGTGTCTTCCTCCTTGCTGGTCTTAAAAGGTCTGAAACAATAATTTTCTATTCCTAAATTTTTCTTTCCAGGTGTGATGTAAAAGAGATTATGACCAAAGCTTGAAATTGAAATAAGCTTTCAGTCCAGGAGATATTCAATGTTAAAACTAACTTTTTCCTTCAAAGAGAAGGAGCAGCGAGGTAGAACTGGTGTTAGATTTTTCTTTTGAAAGTGTGTTCAAACTAGCATTGTCTGAAGTGTGTAATTAGCCCAGCTGAGAGCCCATTGCAAGTCTTGGGGCCCTTCTCTGCTGGCCAGAGTGGGAGCACAGGGCTCACATGAGGAAAAGATACAGCTGGCTGTTTCCAGAGGTGGTTGGTACCAGCTGATTCTTGGGGTGTCTCCGCGTTATCCTAAAGGGTCTTGTTTGTTGTTTTTTTTTTTTTTCTTTTGAATTAAGGTCACACCAGGAAACCCCTCTCTAGCACTGGAACTACAAGAGGTGGAGCCCTTGGTGGTGCCCCAGGCCTCTCCCACCCGCGAGCGCTCGCCAGACGTCATTTCCTCTGCTTCCACAGCCATGTCCCAAGATATCCCAGAGATTGCTTCCGAGACTTTGCAACGCAGCTTTGCAGCAGCTCCATCTGGGCTCCCTGCAGAGGTGCTGGAGCCCAGTCACCACGCAGACAGTATGGCATCTGCTGCCTCAGCCTTGCATTTGCTGTCTCCGAGGAACCGGCACAACTCCGAGCACAGCCACCACTCTTTGGACATGCCTCCAGTGGAGGTGGACAGACTGAATGCTCCATCGTTACTAGAGACTGCTTTAACTCAGGAAAATGCATCTTCTGACAGTGTTGTGAGTCAGCCTTGGCCAGCAGCTCCTGACATAACCAGAGAAACCAGGAACAGCATGGCAGACAGGTAATCGCTTGGGTTTGTCTTGCTTAGGGCAATTTCTTTGCACTAACCAAATTGCTGGCTTAGTCAAAAGCTCTTAGGTTGTGATTAAACCAGACCAGTTATCCATCTCTCCTTTCTTTAAAGGATCTGATGATTCAGCCTTCCTGTGTGCTTGGTCTGTGCATACTGTGTCCTGAACTTCCTAGACCAGCTCTAAAAATTTGTGCTCTCTAATACCCCTTGCAGCATAAAGGATCTGTTAAGAAGGTGAAGAGTGTACTTTATTGGCTGTCACGTTCACCTGGGAATGGAGACATGAGATGGGATTTTTTTTTTTAAATTTTACTATGGAAATAAAATCAGTACAAGCTAAATTCTGCCCTGGGTGATGCATTCATGCATGCTCTTATTGAAAGGAATCAATTAGCATATCATTTACACAGGTTTGATTGTAAGTTAATGGTGTATCTCTCTTCTAGGATTGGCTCTGTGCAGCTAGCATTCTAAATAAAGTACTTCAAAAGTCAGGAAGTGAATGACAGTGTCTCTGTGGAGAAGGCTTGCAGAATGGGGCAGCATCACTTATGCCTGCTTACCAGGAGCAAACCATTATGCTGTGAGCAGTGCTAGGATTCATCACAGAATTAGTGTCCCTGTCTTTAGTGAGATGGGAACAGCAAGGTGCATCTGGCATCTCCAGAGTCTGTCTAGGCCAGGGCTGCATGCAGCATCAGAGTCTGCAGACACCTTCCTTTTCAACAGGAGTAACATGCTGAGAGTGTCAGTGTTGTCCCTCAGAACTATCCAGGGCTGTTCCCTCCCATCAGAACTGCAAGAGCAAGGCCTCACCTTGTGCCTCCACACCTGAGGATGCTCCTTCAGGAAATGGTCTCAGTTCTGATGGCTTTGGGAAGGTCACTGAGGCTGTGTCTCTATGCAGTGTTTTTGCTTTTGCTCATAATTTGAAGTTGAGAAAATACTTTTATAGGAGTTTGCAACTCCCTTCAATATCAGTCTGTCTCTGAATTCTTCAGGACTTCTCATATCAGAGTATCAGATCAGATATCTCTGCGTCTGCGATATTTCACTTGTGCATCAATACAATTATTTTGTTGACATTCCAGCTCAGTCAAGCCATCAGCCTACATGATATTAACAAGTGCTCATTTCTGCTTCAAGTTTTTCCTGTGCACCGTATCCAGAGAGACCTGGTTTATGGCTTAGGAGTGTGTGTAACTTCCAGTTTCCTTTCAGAACCTTTATGAAACTCAGACTGGATTCGCTGTTGCCGTTCTGTCTCATAGAGCTAACCCATCAAATTGGCACACTTCTCTCTGTGTGCTCCTCAGACACTTGAAAGAACTGAGAAGCACTGATTTTTGCCCCAGTGACCAGTATTACTTGAGGAAAAGCAAACCCAAGATGGTGCTGTTCACTGAAGTGCACACACTGCCCATCTTGAGTAGTGGCTTACCTGTCTTGCATGACTGTGTGTTGGGAGATTGCTCTTGGTTAGTGCCTGAAGCATAGCTGAGCTGCTGCTCCCTTCTTAAGGCTTCCAGAAAAATGCATGGAGAAGTTTTGAGTGTTCAGTGCCTCTAAACAACACTTGCTGCTCTGGATCTGTGCAGATAGATGTGGGATTTTGTTTGTTTTAGACCTTCTATCAGGATCTCATGAGAAGTAGAGTGAGCAAATATCCAAGCTGAAAGAGACTTCCATGATGGTATTTTCTTTTTTTTTTTCTCTCCTCTAGCCCAAGGGATGAGGTTGAAGAAAAGCACAAGAGCTCTTCCTATCATCGACACAGTTACCACCTGCTGCAGCATGACAGCCAGGATGCTAGTGCAGAACAAAGGTACCCGAGTGCTCAGCCCCCTCTCTCGCCCTGCATGGACTCAGTTCAGGCTGCATTCGTGCTTCTGTCCCCAGCAAGCCTTCACGTGTGGGGTGAATGTCTTTGCTTTGTCTCCTGACTTCATGTGTGTATGCAGTCCAGCTTCTGTAATGTTCTGATGACTTCAGCTGATTGGCCTCTGGGCATTGTCCAATTTACTCTCTGTAGGGAAAAGTTTGACTCTGCAGCTCCTAAGGGCATGGACCAAGCTTGGTTTAATTGTCAGTGAAAAGCTATTAAGGGATCAGTTTCCAAATAGAGTGCCTTAGATAAGGTAGCAAGATATCTCAGGAGTTAGGGTCTTGCTTTTGATACCTTTGCTCCCTCATGAGCTGCCCTAAAGCTCCGTGGGCACGTTCTGTGTGCCTGGGCAAGCCCAGCCTGGTTTGACAGCTGAGGGTTCATTCATAATCCAGATTCAGACTGAAACGTGGAGCTTTTATTGGATGGCTGGTCAGCAGCTGAAAGACTCCAAGGTCCTGAGGATCACATACTTGCTAGGCTCAACCTAATTCTCCTGCAATGCTTGCTGTGTAATGTGCTTTCTGTCTGCAAAGCTGCACGGATGTGCTGTGCTTGGGTTTCCCTGCTGGGTCAGTGTCACATCCTGGGGGTTGTGTGTGTGTGTGTGTGTGTGTGTGTGCAGCAAGAGCTGGTGTCATTCCACCACCCTGCCTGAACCGCAGTTATCCCTAACGCAGAGACCCTTCAGGGCTTGCTGTGCAGCACCTGAGCTCAGCCTGAGCAGACCTGGATTAAAACAGAGCAGCACACGCCAAGCTCTGTAGTAGCCTCTGTATTAAAGCTCAAGGTGGTGGGTGTCCTTAGCTGTGTGACTCTGGCCGTGGGTGGAGGAAGAGCAGAGTGTGAACCCCCTCCCCTCGGTAAAGGCTAACGCTCTCCAGTATTGCAAGTGATGTCCCTTCCCCTGCTGTTCCTTCACAGTGACCACGATGATGAAGTTGCAAGCTTGGCTTCTACGTCAGGTGGATTTGGTGCCAAAACGTCTACGCAGAGGCTGCCTGTGAAGGACTGGAAAGCCAAGGCATCCCCTCGGGCTTCCCCGAAGCTAAAGCGGAAGGGCAAGAAAGATGACGGGTATGCTGGGCTTGCCAGAATGCAGGTTGGCTGTGGGATCAGCTGGGCAGGGCCACCACCTGATGTGGCTGTTAGCAGTGACACTAGGGTCTGAGGCGGGGCAGCAGCCACGTGCTCCCAACCCTCACTCTGTTTTGCATTGGCAGTAACCTCGCAGAAAGTGTTGCTGGTTACTCGGGCACTGAGTGCCACAGGGGTGTGGGAGTAGGTTCTGCACTACCTTTCCTGCTGGGACTCAAAATCCAAAATACAGCTTGGGTTTCAGAAGAATGTGTGGGAGGTAAATTGCATGTTGTGGGGGGACACTGGATCTATTTGCCAGTTTCAGTAAAGGCTTCATTGGAACTGAGACACTGTGAGTGGAGCTTAACGTGGGCTCCATTTCTGGTTGGCTTCTGAACGCTGGCACAGAGCCCTTGTTCAACAATATCTATCATTTGTTACCTGCTTGCTGCTTTTGTGTGTTTCTGAACATGCCCATGTGAATGTCTTGTGTGTGAGAGCTGCTGGCTATAGTGCTCTGCCCATGGGAAATTAGACCAACCTGTCTGCATTAATGTGAGGAGAGCAGCACAGCTTCTGCACAGGGCTCTCTTCTCTTCTTGTGTTCCCATAGCTCCGTGATTTGGATCTCTGGCTGTGCAGATTACCACAAAGATGGGCTATGGCATTAAGCTTCTGGCTGTCATCCTGTACTGTGACACTCAAGCCCCTAGCCTCAGAAATGCCTTTCATTTTTTCCTGCCTCTGTCCTTTTAAAGTTGCTGAATGGATGCTGTCTGGGAACAACAAATGTTTTCTTTCCTTCTGGTAGGGTTTGAATATTCATAGATTTGTGACTTGGATGGAGTCGTGTAATGTTAGTGGCTCAGTTCAGTGTTGTTCTTTATTCTGCTGTATATGCTGGAGGGCATTGCTAGTTTCTTCACCTTGAGAGCTGGAATCATTCTAGATGAATTGAAGCTCATTAATTCTATATTAAAAGAATTGGTTTTCCTTTGTAAAATATCAGGAGACCTTCAAAAGCTGTTTGGCAAAGCCTTCCCTGGCTTTGAATTTGGACAAAACTGAAAAATGAGTGTGCATTGTTCTTTGTAACAGTCCTCGTTAAGGCTTGGTTCAAATCTCCTCCCTGCCAAGGGACCAGTCTGTAAGGAACTTCAGGGCCTGTGGATGGTGCAAATGATGGAGCCACAGTGCTGTAAGAACTGTGATTGCATCACCTTCCTGTCACTCTTTGTCTTCTACTAGGCAAAACGGCAGTATGAGCTGGAGTGTAAAATCTAAAGCAACCATAAAATGCGTGATCTGTTTTGGCAGAAGACTTGGCCAGTAAGAGTAGTTAATTGACATAATTGGATGATTACATTTTTATTTCCAGGGATGTGAACCAGTCGCCAAGATCATCTAACAACCAGGTGAGTCAGAGCTGCTCTGCAGTCCATCCCGAGGGCACGATGCTTCAGTTCTATTTACTGTCTTACTAAAGACCTGAGAGAAAGTTCATCCTGGTTCCTTGAGGTCCATGGGCCACTCCTGTACCCGAGCAGGCTGCGATGGGGCTGTGCTTGGGCTCAACATTGCCCTGTGACCGTGCAGCAGAGAAGGAGCTGCTCAGTGCTATCCAGACTGATGGTTTCCTTCTCACCTTTGCATATTGATGGTCCGTTTCTGTTCTCACGAGTCCTGTATCATCCAAGACACCACCACTCATTTCTTCTTCCCTGCTGAGATGACTCGGGTGTGTTGGCAGCAGGATAAGCTATTCCCACCAAAGTAAGGGTCACGGTGGGACTGGCCTGTTAGAATTTCTTATCCCTGTTGATAGTCCCTTCATATCTAGCAGAAAGTGCTCTCAGACGAGTTGTGTACGCTTCTTAATCTGCCCTTGATGTGTGTGCCTCCTTTAGATATTTTGAGCAGGTGAACAGACAATAGATGTATACTTCTCCAGTTGTTTGGTTATTCATAAATAAGTGGAAGTGCTGAAAAGGTGCTCTAGGAAACCTCCTTCTTACTCTGCTTGATCACACAGCTCTTCATAAGGTCATTATTTACATTCAGAGGCCTAAACGCTCCCTCAGTACCTGGCCAAAAGTGTTTTCTTCTGGGTTTTTTTTTAGGTGCCAGAGCTTTGAAGAGAGTCTTGAATCTAAGCAGTTGAGGATATTCTAAGCAACCATTTATGAATTCCATGTGGGAACTTTATGTACCTTTATCAGTTTATTTCTTGGGACAAAAGCCTTAGAAATGGACATTAAACTGGCCCTGCATTGTGTGTTACACTCCAGTTGACTTAGTCAAGCTTTCCAATAGGCGTTGACCTCCAATCCTGCTGGAAATGACTCCTTGTGCTCTCCACACATAGGTGACACCGGAGTTCCAGGATGAGCTGATGTGCATGTTGAGGAGCCAACAGCGGGAGCTCTCGGAGCTGCGTCAGAACCAGATGGAGCTGCTGCAGAGACTCACAGATCACCTTGACGCCGTTCAGAGCTCCCTTATGGGCCACATGGAGAGGGTGATTGACTCCCAGCAGGAGCAGGAGCGTATCCTTTGCAAACGTGGCATGGCACTTAAGGAGTGGAAGGCTGCAAAGCAGACTGAAGACATGAGGAAGGCTAAGAAAGTTCAAGGATCTTGGTAGCTTGGGCTGTAGGTGCAGTAGAGTTGCCTGGCTGCAATATAACTATTCCAGCTCCTCTCAGTCCCTTTTTAAGGGCAAGACACTCAAAAGCAGAATGGAGAAAAACTGATGCTTTCTCCATGCCACTAAATCTTCCAGTTACCTGTTAAGACCATAAGTGCTGCAACTCTGCAGCAGTCTAGAGGTACACTTAATACATCATCCTACATCAGGCAGTGGCCAGCTGCACAAGAGTCATTATGGGTTGCTCTGTTCCTTCCTTTCCTCCTTAAGGCGAGTCAGTACTTGCACCAGAAATAGCATCTGACTGCCATACTGCACAGCTGAATATAGAACATCCTTGTCTGTACCCATATATACTTCTGGTGGTGCACAGGTCCCTTATGTGTTTTCTGAAAAGTACTTTCTTTTGGTGTTCTCAAACCTGGTATCCAATTATTTCTATTGTATTGTCAGTAGTCAGCTCCTGTACATCTCTTGCTGCACTGAATTTGGTCGTGTTCCCTAAACTGAGCAGCTCTAGCCTGTTTCATGTTTGAAACCACTCTTTAACTTCTACGACATGACAATGATTTCTGTTTTCTTTATTAATGACTCTTGGATTTTTTTCCTTTTTGATCATCAGGCTGATATTTTCATAGATAATTCAGATAGCTTTCTACTGAAGTTTGGAGTCTAGAGCTATATTGTAATATTAGAGTAAATTTTTCCCTATCTGCAGTGAATTTTGTCAGCAACTGAAATGTCTTTTCACTTTTTATTGGGGTTAGCTGGTTTTTTTCGTTTTGTTTTTTAAATGCACATGCATCTTGTGTGTTGGCTCCTTCAGAGAGCTCGGTTGCTTCACGAGGTATGACTAGCTTTTCTTAAGCCTGAGGTTGCTTCCATACACCATATCACTTATGTCCACCAATTCCATCCTCTGGAAACTATTGACCAATTTGCTTTTTACGGATATTGGGCTACTTTATTTCTGTAGTGGTTTTGGCTGAGACGTAGTTCATTTTCTTCATAGCAGCTGGTGTGGTGGTGTGTTTTTAGATTTGTGACCAAAACAAGTTGATAACACACTGATGTTTTTGCTATTGCTAAACCTTGTCAAGGCCTTCTCTGTTTCTCACACGACTCCACCAGTGAGCAGCCTGGGGGTGGGCAAGAAGTAGGGAGGGGACACAGCTGGGCCAGGTGACCCCAACTGACCAAAGGGATGTCCCAGACTGTATGACGTGCTCAGCAGTAGAAGCTGGGAGAAAGGAGGAGGAAGAGGGGACGTTCAGAGCGATGGCGTTTGTCTTCCCAAGCCACTGTTACCTGTGATGGAGCCTGGCTGTCCTGGGGATGGTTGAACACCTGCCCGCCGATGGGAAGTAATAAATGAATTCCTTGTTTTGCTTGGCTTGCATGTGCAGCTTTTGCTTTACTTATTAAACTGTCTTATCTCAACCTGTGAACTTTTGCCCTCCCTGTTCTCTCCCTCATCCTGCTGCAGAGGACTGAGCGAGCAGCTGTGTGGAACTGAGCTGCCCGTGGGAGCAGCAAGTTAACCCACAGAACACAGGGAACAGCCCTGTTGAGCTGCTTCTAGCTCTTTGGCTTTTCCACCACACCTTCCAGAGCTCTTCTCTCACCCTCATCATTTGTTTAAGAGCACCCTGTTGTTTACAGCTCTTCTCTCACCCTGATCATTTAAGAGCACCCTGTTGTTTACAGGAACACATCAGCAGTGTTACCAAACCCCTCTTTCACCAGAGCTGTAAATTTGCTCTCACTGAGCTTCTGGAGTTGAGGTTAGTGTCCATCTTTGTGGACTGGAGTGTTGAGGGTGTTGTTTGTGTTCCTTAACATGCATTCTCATTAGAGAGAAGACTAGACCGAGCGCTGACGGAAGGACAGCAGCGCAACGGGCAGCTCCAGGAGCATTTGTCTCAGCAGCTCTCTCAGACCCTTTCCACTGCTGTGTGTAACCGTCTGGAGAGGACCATTCGTGAGGAGATGAAGAAGACTGTACCCCAGTGTGAGTGTTGAGCCTGGGTTTGGAAGGTGGATCCCTGTAGCCCCGGCGGGGCTGAAAACACGCTGTGTAAAAGTGTTGGCACTATGTGAAGTAGGAGTTAGGTTACATGAAGAGCAGTCATTGCACTTTAAACTGTTGCAGGCCCCGGTGTAATCTGAGGAGTTGTGGTTTGGAAGGAGTGTGAGGCTCCCAGAGGGGGATGCCTTTCCAGAGAATGTGGTCTGACCTTCCGTTATAATCCATAAAGCTTCTGGAGTCTGTTTGGTGGAGGAAGGCACAAGAGGCTAATGAGTACGGAAATGTTGAGACTTGACTGGAGCAAACTTAAAGCTTGTCTTTGCCCTTCCTTGATGCTCTGGCACCATCCATGTAAGGAAATGTTCAAGGAAATGCTGGTGGGAAAGCTGCCTGCAGCCATTAGTGTCCACCATTCTGCTTGAAGCAGGGCACCCACTATTCTACATCAGATCAGCTGTGACTTTGTCAGGGCAAGTCTTGAAAACCTTCAAGGTTGGAGATTCCACAGCCTCTCTGGTGACTTCCAGAGCTGTACCACCTTCCTAGCAAAAAGTTTCTCCTAATGTCCAACCTTAGTTTCCCAAGCTAGAACTTGTGCCCATTGCCCCTTGCTGTGTCATGTCCAGGAAGAGTTTGACTACTCTTTTTTTTGTGTGTGACTCGAGGCTTAAAGCTGCAACTGTGACATGTTTGTGTTGTGCCTAGGCATTTCCAAGAGCATGGATCCTATCACTGGCCAGCTAAGTAACACTATTGCTGCCAAGCTCACTGCTGTTGAGGGGACACTGAAAGAGAGTATCACCAAGCTAGTGAAATCAAAGGTAAGGAGAACCAGACTGTGGCTTTTCCTGGGGATATTGAGTTGTCACCTGCCTGGGTAGTGACTCCTCATACCTCTTCCTCTCACCTGTATCTCCAGTTTAGTTGCCAGTGGTCAAAGCTCTTTCATGGGCTTATCAGGAGAGCGAGCTCATTGTATACTCCCCTGCCTGCTTTGCCTCATCTTTGCCTTTCTTTTATTTATCAAGTTGTTAATTTTCTACTAGAGATTCTCACTACAGCCGTGGGTTTTTAGGGACAACTCAATCAGCCAAGCGGTGAAGGTTTGACTGGCTCTTCTGCTTTCCACTCTGCTCTCCATTTAGGGAGCAAGGAATGGTGGTTTGTGGGAGGGAAGCAGGGGAAGGGGAAAGGAGCCATCTCTGACTGTGCCACCTTCCCTTGCTCTACAGCTCAGCTACAGGGAAATAAATGGTGATGTTCTTGGCCAGCCCCTCAGCAAGCAGGTGCTCTGCCTGTCAGTGGTGCAGCCTGGTCGGTGGAAGGAGCTGAGGGAATACATGCTTCTGCCACTGGGTTGTCCTTTCCTGGTGTGGGTGTGTTGCAAGGACCTACACTGTTTGTTCACATCTTTAATCTGGAATCTCTTCTGTGTGTTTTTTGTAAGAATCTTACAGATACTGTTGTGAGGGCAACGGCTGATACCCTGCAGGGGCCAATCCAGTCAGCTTACAGGGAAGCATTTCAGAGCGTCGTGTTGCCAGCCTTTGAGAAGAGCTGCCAGTCCATGTTCCAGCAAATCAATGACACCTTCAAGCAGGGCACACAGGAATGTGAGTAGGTTTTCTTCTCTGAATTTTCTCTGCGCAGCGTATTTGCGTTAGGGGCTGACAACAAATTGTCCTCATGTCTTTGCCTTTCAGAGTTTCAGTGGTAACTGTTTAACCTCTTAGCCCATCTGCGTGCTCCACTTCACACTTGGGAAACAGAAGCAGAAGTGAGAAAATTTCTGTGGGTGGTGCTATAAGAACAGAGATAAACCTCTGGTCTTTGTAGCCCATGCAGCAAAACGCTTGGCCTCATTCTGTGAATCTGTCTTCATTTATTGAGTAGTAAAGCCCAGCTGTAGGATTACCCCATCCTGACATCAGGAAGGTGATGGATGGAGTGGATAGCAGTCCTGCAGCTAGGCCCTCGTTTCAGAGGGGTAATGGACTGGGGAAGGTTTAGAGAAGGGTACAGGGATGATCAGAGGTTAAATAGTGGCTGAACAATGTAGGCATGGTCAAGCTGGAAAAAAGAAAAGTATAGCCTTAAGTAAGGAAAATTGTACACTGAAGCACTGGAGGAAGTCTTTCCTGTTATTGGGCTTGGGATCCAGTTTCTTGGCCTTCTGGGAGGCCAGGCAGGTATTACTCCACAGACCTAGCTTCTGAGGGGGCCTGAAGTTAGCCACTGCTAGCACAGCGACTGGTGTTGTCCATAGATCTGCAGAGTGTCTCCAGCTGCTGTTTATTTTGCACCCTTTCTCTTCATCACAAGTCTCCCGCAAGCAGATAGAGCTTATATTCTTCTCCCTTTTGATACATTCTTCTTTCTCTCAGTTCATAAAATATTTTAAAATACAGCTTTTTTGATCTCTGCAGACATGCAGACATTTTTTTTTTTTTTTGGTCAGAAATGTTCCTCCTCTTTCTCCATTGGCATCAAACTCTGTCACTAATGCAGAACACAGCTCACGCTGTGTATGAAATCAAATACCCTTACTCCCACCTTTATCCTGCCCTGAACAAACAGTGCCTGTAAAGGTCTGTTGCAAGATAACTCACAGCTTTGTTGCTTTATCATGTAATCCTGCGTGATGGGCAGGCTGGAAGCAGGGTTTCTAGGTTAGTGTAATGCAGCCCAGCACAAGGCTTGTGCATTCTCCCCCCTCTCCCACTGGCTCAGTAATTGTTTCTGCTGGAGGACGTGTAGAACCTGGCAGCTGGATTTCAGCCCTGACCATCTCCACAGGTACTGATGGCACAAACATCTTCCTCTCTGGTCCTTGCAGATATCCAACAGCTCGAGACTCACTTGAAAAACAAGAAAGTACGAGAACAGGAGGCCCGGGACCCGCTGCTGAATCAGCTTCGACAGCTCATCAGCACCTTCCAGAGCACCACGGAGCAGCTGGCGTCCACTGTCGCAGCCAGTGTCCATGCTGAGGTCCAGCATCAGCTGCATATTATCGTGGGCAAGTAAGTTGGCAGCTGGGCTTGTGGAGAGAGGTGTCAGGGAGAGGTATGCGTGTGCATAACAAAAACCTCTCCCTGATAAGTGTGGAACAAGCCGTTTGCCACTGCAGGGCTGCTTGGTGACTCTGTGCACAGTGTGACAAAGCGTGTGGGCTGGTGTAACTGCTGCCCTGTAGGACACAAAGCAAAGACCACAGAAGGTTTCTAACAACCAGCTGTATCGCTGGTGCAGCTGGGAGCTCAGGGCCTGCTTTTCACAGGGCATGTTGGAGGACAGAAGGACCTAAGGCAGCCCAAAAGTACGCTCAGTTCTGACAGGTCTTCCCCTTCTGAAATGTTCTTCTGGTCTCTTGAAGGCTTTGCTTCCTAACTCAGTGTCCTCAGCCATACCAGCAGTTTCTGCAGGCTGGTCTGTCCTCCCAGCTGCTCAGCAGCAATTCATGCTTGGCCATCCTGGTTTCAAGAGGTGATGCCAGCAGTGCCTTCAGCATGTTCACACCATAGAGCTGGTGGTGGGTTGCCAGGTGTTACAACCGGTGGTCACCTGTGGGGCAGAACACCCCTGTCTTTTGTTTTTTTAAGCCACTAGAACATATGTCAGAGCACATTGGGGTCTTTGATGCAGACCAGACTTCTCAGGAAGGCTGCCAGACTAAATTCTGCTCTTGTGGGGTGGGCTGTGCTTGCTCCCAGGGGAATCCTGCTGTTCTGTCTGTGGTAGAGCAGGTTTGATGCCTTTGCACTCTTGGTATGAGGGGGGAGGATCGAGCCCCTGGGGGGGAAGGGTGTAACACACAGCCCTGGAGAACTGTGAACTGGTCTGCTCTGGAGAAGTCAGAGGCTCAGTGAAAGGGTGTTCTCATTCTAAAGGTGTCCTTGGCACCTGGAAATCTGCATCTGATGGATCTGATGCAGAAAGCTGGGCCCATTTGGGGATGAACTTAGAGCTCAGTAGCCTTGTTTGTGAGCCAGAGACATTAAAGATTTAAAACACTGTTTGAGGAGAGACTTAGTTCCCCGAAACACCACTTTCCTGCACAGAATCCCAGCATCTTCTACACGAGCCCTGGGACTTTGTGGTGTTGGCCACAGAGCTACCTTGCTCAGCGAGTCTCCAATGCCTCAGAGCCATTTGTATTAACCCTTTGGGAGCCACATGACAATAAGCGAGCCAGCCTGTGCTTTCTCGCTGGTACAAGCTTTGTCCCTCAGCAATTCATTTTCAGAGGCACCTTTGGGTTTTGTTTTGTAGCATGCAGGAGTCTATTTTGGCCCAGGTGCAGAGAGTCATTAAAGGCGAAGTGAGCCTGGCTATGAAGGAGCAGCAAGCAGCTGTCACCTCGAGCATCGTCCAGGCAATGCGCTCAGCGGCCGGGACTCCAATCCCCTCTGCCCACTTGGATTTCCAGTCTCAGCAAACTCACATCCTTCAGCTGCTGCAGCAGGGACACCTCAACCAAGCTTTCCAGCAGGTACCTGGGTTTCCTGGCAGTGGGTATGGCTGCTTGTTGGGGGATGGAGTGGGGGGGGAAAGGGCTTCTTGAGGTGGGGACATGATCCCACAACAACTTCTACAGGAGTTGACTGGAAAGAGGCAGCAAACTGCTCGAGGGCTGCAGTGGCACTCGTGCAGGTCGAGCCAGAGCTGTGCAGGTTCCATGATTTGATGGTAGTTAAGTTCCTTTTTCCCTGTCCATGCCCTGCCAGGACAGCATCAGTGCTCCCCTAAGCCAGAGTTTTGCCCTCGGTGGTGGCACATGGTGTACCCCCAAAGAGGAACAGCTTCATAAGCCTCTCCAGACAGATCTACCAGCTGGGGCCTGACCTTGCCTTTGAGTATGTGGGCAGATCTGTTTGAGCCACTGCAAACTCCTCTGAGAAAAATAGCAATGCCATGCCAGTGGGCTGGCAGAGGATGCAAACATGGCCCTGCTCCATGCTGCTCTAACCTGCTCCCTTCTGTCTGGTTGTGATCTGTTCTGCTTTGAACACAGAGCTGTCCTCTGAGCATATAGACTGAGAGCCTAAACGTGGTCCTGCTTGTGTGTACAGCAGGGTTTGCAGAGAATTCTCCTCCCAGAGGAGGCTGGCGAGCCATTGAGCTGCCCCAAGGCAGAGGGCTGTCGCTGCTTTGTCCTGTCCCCCTCACCTGCCTGTTGTTTCCTCTGCATTTCTAGCTGTGTCTTTCTTGCAGGCTCTGACAGCAGCTGATCTCAACCTGGTTCTGTATGTCTGTGAGACTGTGGATACTCAGCAAGTATTTGGGCAGCATCCCTGCCCGCTGTCCCAGCCCGTGCTGCTCTCTCTCATTCAGCAGCTCTCCTCAGATCTGGGTACTCGTACGGAACTGAAGTTGAAGTGAGTATGATCAGAACACGAGGTCTGAACCTACACAGGCCTGTTCCTGGCTCTGACTTTAAATTCACTGCCTGGAAGTGGAAGGTGGTGCTTCGACCAAGGTCCCAGCTTGTGTAGCCTGTTACTGGCATGTGAACCACCAGTAATGACTTGGAAAAAGCTGTAGGCATTGCTGTGGAAAGCTTTGCTGCCCAGAGGTAGTAGGAGAAGGGGCACCCAGCTGTGGGTGCTGTTACCTCCTGGATTGTAGTCTGTGAATATTACACACGGTCTGTACAGCCATCTCCTAACCAAGGAACAATCCCTCTGTGGAGGTAAAAGGAGGGATAGTGCCATGTTTCCTGAATAGCTTAATATCCAGAGCAACTTTGCTCTGTCCTCAGCTCTTAACCCCTCGCTGGACTCTGTGTTGGCAGTTTCTTGTCGTGACTGCCAGACAGGTTCAGTGGGAGGTGGCAGCAGGAGCTACTGGAATTAATGTCTGTTAGATGTTCTAAGCAAAGCTCGTGTGACAAGATAGTGACTGTGCTGATACTTGCCATGAACATTTTTAGTGAGTGAGTCAAAACCCTGTTATCTGCTCTAAAAAACTAACTTGTTAAGGTACCTGCAGGTTTTAACTGCGTCTTGTATGGAAAATGACTTAAATCAAGTTTTTAACTCAACAATAGGGGTAAGGCAAGCTAGAAAAACTGAGGAGCTCTAAGTTACAGACGAGCTGGTGAAGTTGCTGCTAAAGTGAAGTTCAGGCTGGTCTGCTACTGGAAACCATTTGTGGGGACCACGTTGCCTTACTCTCAGGCCGTGGGTTGAAAGTTTATGGCTTGTCTGAACTTCAAAAGGCTTGTTGGTAGAACTCTTGCTCTTCCCCCACCCTTTCCTGGGTGGACATATTGGAAGACCTTAAATCTCTCCCTCCATGAAATAAGCCTCCCTGCTGAGGATTTTTACTGTCTAGTAAGTGACTAATTCTGCTTGTGCTAAAAAGGCACCAAAGAAAATATCTACAGAGCTGTGACCAGGCATGGCCTGTGGCCAAGTGCCACCTCCAGCTCTGTAGGGAGTTCTGGCTTGCTCTTGTGCCTGCTCGGTTCAGGCAGCCAGATTGTGTTGCACGAAGTGCGGGCTGGAGGCTACAGGCTGCCCTTAAGTGTTGAAGAAGGGATAGGTGGCCTCTGCTGTGAGTCAGTAACGTTTCTTTTCTGACAGTTGAACATCCTGCACCGGGTTTGGGTGGGTGGGGGAGCAGAATTGTGCATCTCTTCAGCGTTAAAATGAACTGATTCGAGCTGGGATCGCACGTTGGGTTCGGTTCTAACCCTGGTGTCTCTCCTTCAGTTACCTGGAGGAAGCAGTGATGCACCTGGACCACAGTGACCCCATCACCCGCGACCACATGGGGTCAGTCATGAACCAGGTGCGGCAGAAGCTCTTCCAGTTCCTCCAGGTGGAACCCCACAACACGCTGAGCAAGCCTGCGCGTCGCCTCATGATCATGCTCCAGGGCCTGGTCACCCCTGGCATGACCTAGGAGGACCTGGCTACCTTGTGGGCTGCTCCATGGAAGCCCACCCAGCAGATCCAGTAGTAGGCTTGTGTTAAGAGCTCTCGCCAGGAAATCTATCAACATGTGTGTCTTGTCTCTAAGGCAAACGCCATCTGTGTATAGTCCCAAATAGTCACTGAACGCTCACTTGGCTTATTTTTCCTAAATAGCCTCTTTCTGAGAGAGTTAAGTCTCTTTTTCACCTGCCCATCCGTCCCTGAGGCCTGGCTGGCAGTCCAAGCCACATTCAGCAGAAGCCGGTGGATTTCTTACCCCTTTAGTTTGGAGGCTGCTGCCGTGGGCAGAGCAGGGAGGTGCACGCTGAGCCCCCAACAAGGGGGCTGCTGGGGCCACGTGCTCCTCGTTGACCAGAAACTAGTACCCGTGTCTTAGTCGAGGACTCAAACTCCTCCTCCCCGCCGGGGTGAGTAGCCGGGAGGGGATCAGCCGAGCAGGAAAGGGGCTTCATTTATCTCCAGCTCCTCACTGCCCCCGCCGTGGGGTGCCCAGCCCCTCGCAGGTGGGGCGGGCAGGTTTGGGCAGGGGGGCTGTGCCTGCAGGCAGCTGGGGGGCCCGAGGAGGTGCCCCGGGGGGGAGGGATGCTCAGGCAGCAGCGAGCTGCACCAGCCCCTGGGGGCCATCGGTTCTGTTGTGTGTTGGAGCATGTCCATGGTTCAGACGTTAGGTTTGGTTTTACACCAGGGTTTTTTCTTTTTATCTAAATTTTGAAGGTTTGTTTTGGTTTTTTTTTTTTGGAAATAACATTAAGAACAATTCAATAAACAACTTTTTGAGAAAAAAAACGAGTGGCGATCTGCCTCTGGGGTGCTGCGGGTGGAAGGGGGGGTGGTCTTTGCACTCGTGGAGAGCGGGAGCCGGGCATCGCTGCCGATGCGCTGCTGCCCGCAGCGCGGAGACACCAATTCCCCCTTTTCACAGCAAAAATGCCTCCTCCTTCTCTTCCTCCTCCTCCTCCTCCTCCCCC
>ML998070.1:917477-927963 GCA_010365825.1 Otus sunia
TCTTCCGGGACTGGGGGGGGGGGAGCGGGACCCCCGGCCGCCGCCGGGACCTTCTGTAGCTGCGGGGAGCCCGCTTGCCCCGGGGCTCGGCGCTCCACCGCCGCCCCCTCTCCTCCTGCCCCGGGACGGACCCCGAGCTCCGGAGCACCGGCCCCACCGCTCCCGCTGGCTGGTCCCTGCCCTCCCTCCTTCACCCGGGGTCCCGCGGGTGTCCTGGCCGCTGGGCACCCATCGCCCGGCAGATCCCGGGGGGGCTGCACAGAGAGTGGAGGACGGGGACTGCCAAGCCTGGGGGGGCTCAGGCTCAGAGCGCGGATGTTTCGGGCTCTTCCCCAGAAGCAGGATCGGTGGGGAGCCAGCGGTGCCTCTGCAACACCCCGAGAAACTCCCTCCGTGCGTTTCCCCTGGGGCTCGATCCCTGCCGGAGCCGGGGGGCAGGTTTTTCCCACGTGGTTTTGCGATGGGGTAGCAGAGATTGTGCCCTCCTGCCTTCTCCTTCCTTGCCGAGGGAGGTGGGTGGACGAGAGGGCTCGTGCGGGGCATTAGAGGAGCCCAGGAGGTGAAAACCCAGCCTGTGGCGGGGACCATCCGCCCGAGGGAAGGATCTGCTGACCCCAGTGTCCCTGGGCTGGTGGGAGAAACGCTTTTTGCCAGGCTGGGTCGAAAGAGGAACAACAGATCCCGTTTTCTTTGTTATACCCGTGACATTTGTGATATCTCACTCCGAGACTTTCCTTGGTGATGCGCTTGGGGGGTTTCTCATCGTGAACACCCGCTGTGCTCTGTGACAGGCTGAGGTTTCAGGCTCGCCCCGCTGTTAGTGTCGGCCACAGCCGCTTTGCTCGGGGCCTTGTTCCAGGGGCACAGGCATGGGATGCCAGCGGCAGGGTACACGGCTCCCTGGAGACATCCTGGCTGCCTCAGCAGCCACCGAGCAACTTTCAGCTGCTGCTGGAGTCCCCTTCCCGCAGAGGACACCTCCGGGACTGTCCTCACACCTTTTTAGCATCCTTAGCTTAGAGACCTCCCAGGCACACACCCAAGGCACTTCCAAAAGTCCCCGTGCCTCCCGTGACGTGACCCAGGGCCCCCACGTCCGTCTGGACCCCCAGGGCAGAGCCAAGGACCGTGCAGTGTTTCCCTGTGACCCAGGGTACCCACACAGCAGCTCTTTTTGGGCTTCCCCTGGCTGTGGATGCACTCGCAGTCATCCCCTGGCACACCCTGGCACCCGTCCTCCCGGGGGTGGCACTGGGGTTTGGCTGCTCCTGGTGGTTCATCCCTTGTGGAGCAGAGCAGGGAATTGGGGCTTCCCAGGGTGAAGTAGCCAGGGTTGCACTTGTACCTCTTCCTTTTGTGTTTTTCCTTTTCTTTCCCTTTTTCCCTTTTTCCTTTTTCCTTTTCCCTTTCCCTTTTCCCCTTCCCCTTCTCTCCCGCTGCAGTAGGAGCAGGGACTCCAGCTTGCCAAGTGTTTGCTTTTGTTTTTTTTCCGTTGTAGTCACAAATTAATCTTTGCTGTTAGGGGATAAAAGCTGAGACAGATGGCTCCAGGGAGAGCCTGGGAGGCCCGAGGTGAAGCAGCCTCTGCCTCCGGCATGCCACTCTTCCCCTGCGGCTAATGCTTTACCCAAAGGGCCAGCACGCTGCTCTTCCCCTGTGGCTAATGCTTTACCCAAAGGGCCAGCACGCTGCTCTTCCCCTGTGGCTAATGCTTTACCCGAAGGGCCAGCACGCTGCTCTTCCCCTGTGGCTAATGCTTTACCCAAAGGGCCAGCACGCTGCTCTTCCCCTGTGGCTAATGCTTTACCCAAAGGGCCAGCACGCTGCTCTTCCCCTGTGGCTAATGCTTTACCCAAAGGGCCAGCACACTGCTCTTCCCCTGTGGCTCATGATTTACCCAAAGGGCCAGCACGCTGCTCTTCCCCTGTGGCTCATGATTTACCCAAAGGGCCAGCACGCTGCTCTTCCCCTGTGGCTAATGCTTTACCCAAAGGGCCAGCACGCTGCTTTTCCCCTGTGGCTAATGATTTACCTGAGGCAGTGGCCGGCACGCCGCTCTTCCCCTGTGGCTAATGGCAGCATCACTTGTGGGGTCATCACATCGTGCCACATCAGTCTCCTGGGCTGGGGGTGAAGGTTCTCTCTGAGCACCTGGGGGGAGGATGCTGTGGGGTCCAGCAGGATGTGGCAGGGGGTGCCAGCCCCTCGCCCCATTTTGGAGCCCAGTGTCACCCCCACCCCCTGTGCCCCGGAGCTGGGCGGGCAGTGGCTGTCAGGGGGGTCTGCAGGGGCTCAGCTCTGTCTCTCCCCCGCAGCCGCGAGCCAGGAGCCCGTCAGCATGGCGGGGAAGTGTGACACCATCTACAAGGGCTTCGCCGGCTGCCTGCTCAGCCTGGGGGACAGCATGGCCCAGAGCGTCCGCCAGCAGCGGCAGGAGGGCAGCGAGGAGGCGCAGGAGCTGGACACCATTTGCAAGTGAGTGTCCCCATCCCCGTGGGAGCTGCCGGGTGACCCGCCACCAGTGGTGTCCCCTCCTCTCCTGCCCCTTCTCCCCAGGTCCTGGGATGAATTCCACGCCTGTGCCAGCGAGGTGCTGTCGAGCTGCCCCGAGGAAGCGGCCGCCATCTGGGAGTCGCTGCGCCAGGAGTCCCGCAAGATCCAGTTCCAGGGGAACCTGCAGGAGCTGTGCAGTGCCCGGGGACGCCTGGCCAGCGCCCACGGCTCGCCGCCCGCCGAGACCAACCAGGCCACGCTGCGGGGCTCAGCCCCCCGCCCGAGCCCTGGCCTCCTGGCCCTGCTGGCCCTGGGGCTGCTGGTGCCCCGGCTCTAGCCCTGCCCTCCCGCGGGGTGCCCAGCTGATGCCCCGGGTCAGTCCCCTGGTGCTGGCCGGGCACAGGCACCCGCGGTCCCCACCTCTCCCCCAGGGCATCCCTCGCGGGGGCACAGGCCTCTCCTGCAGCCCTTCAGATGGATTTATATTTATATTAAAAGACGCTTTTACATTTCTCCCGTCTCTCTGCCGTGGGATGATCCGCGCGCCCTTTCCATGCTCCAGGTTTGCTCTGGGGATTGGAGTGAAGATGCTCCGTGGACCAGCCCCGGGGAGGGTCCCTGGGGGGGCTCATTGCCCACGGCCACACCACACAGCCCACAGGACCATGATGGCCCCAGGGAGGGCTGCACCGGGGATTCCCACCACCCTGCCGGTCCCTGACAGCTGCTTTTCAGGGCTAGGCATAAAGGATATTCCCTTTAGAGATGGGTAAAAGGATTTCTTTATCTTAAAGGACATTTTAGGAAAACACAGTGTGTGTATTTCTCTTTTTTTCTTTTCAGCAGCCAATAGCTTGTACTCTGATGGGCAACTCCGGCAGCATCAGATAATTTTCTGAAAGAAATCCTATTTTCCATCCCTTTTATTTTGGTCCTGCTCTATTCAGTCCCATTAATGGTCATGAAGGAAACTGGGGTTTGCAGGGAAGAGAGGCTTTTTTTTTTTTTTTTTGTCAAGATGACATAGGTGAATAAAACAGGGAATTGAAGCTGTCATCCAGGTCCAAGTGGAAGTTGTTGCAGTTAAACCAAGATGATGTGCTGGAGTTTAACTTGGTTAAACTTGTGTCTATCAGTGGAAGATGCTGTTACTCCCACCCCTGTTGCTGTTACGCCGCAAACTCCAGATATTTATTTTTTTTCCCTAACATACTAAAACCCATCGAGGCAAACCAGCTCCCCTAGCCATGGGTCGGCAAGGTGACCTCCCCCCTTCCCTCGCCACCTAAACAAACATTAAAATTGCAAATGGGTCACCCCATCTACTGCACAGACCAACGCTCCTCCTCGCTGGCACGGTGGGGAGATCTGGCTGGTGCGTGGGAAACCATCCCGCTCGGTAAAGGCAACAGCACCCCGACCACCAAAACCCTCCAGGCGGCACGAGTGCCACCACGGCACGGACTGCACGAGGCTCAGCTGCGAGCAGGAGCGGTGAGAAAAGCAGCTACGTGCCGTGAGTAGCGAGTTGCGGCGGTTTCTTTGATTCCCAGAGTGACTTCAAAGCTGTCCTGAAAACGTTCCCGCGGCCGGTCACGGGGCACGGTCGTGGTTTTGGTCCAGGGGAGCCTTTGCACGCTGGGCCGTGTCTGAAAGCCTTCGGCGTGTAACCAAGAAGCTCAATTATTGCTGTCCTCATCGAGCCAGGGAAAATTATTTCTTGTTTTGTTGCAAAACTCCTTCCTGTGAGGTTCCATCACTTAAACGTGTGATCCCCGACCTCGGGGGTGTCACTGCAGCTGCTGTGGTCTCCTGCCAGCACCCAGGGGTGGGAAATGCTGCCTTGATTGTCCTGCTGTGCTGCATCCTGGGGGGCTGAATGGTCGCTGCCGATCCCTCAGCTTTACAGGGGACCCCGTATTTATTTCATGTTATTTATTTCATTAACCAACCTGGAGCTGGCTTGGGCAGGGGACACAAAACATCATGTGGGGAGGAGTGGGGACGGGCTGCCAGCAGCCTTTGCCGGGGGATGGCACCGAGCCTGGGGCCAGGTGACCTGTGGGACCGTCCCAGCTCTCCTCAGCCAGCAGCTGCCGCTCCTCGTGTTTAACTGGTGCCGGGGGATAATCCGCCAATTCTTTCCTTTCTAGTTTTGGACAATCCTGTGTTTAAGGGTGAATTAGTGCTGGATCCCCGCAGGGTGGCTAAGAGGATAAACACCAGCCAGGCGCCGGCCGCGCAGAGCCCGTCGCCCCGCTGGCACCTCTGCAGGGCCGGCAGCGCTGGCCTTGCCACCACGGGCTGGTCCCCATCGTCCTGCCCCGGGGACGTGGGAGGTGGCTGGGGGAGCTGGTGGGATGTCACTGCCATGGTGACACCGGCATGCACCAAACTGCCATTTCACAGAATCACAGAATCATCTTGGTTGGAAAAGACATTGAGGAGCCTCCAGTCCAACCATGAACCTCACCCTGACTGTTCCCAACTCCATCAGATCCCTCAGCGCTGGGTCAACCCGACTCTTCAACCCCTCCAGGGATGGGGACTCCCCCCCTGCCCTGGGCAGCCCATTCCAACGCCCAACAGCCCCTTCTGCAAAGAAATCCTTCCTCAGAGCCAGTCTGACCCTGCCCTGGCGCAGCTTGAGGCCATTCCCTCTTGTCTTATCACTCATTACTTGGCTCAAGAGACTTCGACCCAGCTGGGAGCTTGTAGGTGCCTGGGAATGCCACAGACACCCACCAAACACTCGGGGTGTTTGATCCTGCAGAAAGATGCCCCACACATGTCCCATGCCCTGGGAGATGCCACCACGTGTCCCACACCCTTGGTTATGTCACCACATGTCCTGCACACCCGTGAATGTCACCATACATGGTGTCTACCCATGGCCACGCTTCCAGGCGTGTCCTGCAGCTGGAAGGTGTCCCCATATGTGACACCAGAGTATGTCACCACACAACCTGCGGGCACTGATGGCTCTGGGATTTGGGGATGCCGGGATAGGACAGGCCTGTGGGTCACCATTGCTGGGTGACACCCCATGGTGCAAAGGTCCATATCAGAGCACTGCCCTAAATCCACTGTCACCGTGTCACCCCAAATACTCCTTCCAGGAGGTGCCCTCAAGGCTGGGAGTGGCATTGTGACAGCAAGGATGGGCATGCCAACCCCCAAGAGAGCTCTCCAGCTGCTCCAAAATTGGGTCAAGCAGCCAGTGTCCATCCTCTCGTTGTGTTCAAGGGCTTGGGACAATCCTGTGGCCATGTCCTGCCGTGGGAAGGGACAGTGACCTTGTTTCTGCCCCCAGATCTGAACAGCTGATGCCCTGCACGCTGGCCGTGATCTTAAAGCAACTGCCCAGACCCACAGTTGCTGGACCAGGGGGGACGGGGACCAGTGGCCCCCAGCACTGGGCACCTCTGAGCACCCAGCACGTTGTGAAAACCCATCGCTCCGGTTATGAAACTCCGGTGACCTACTTTACACTCCCTGCTTTTGTTCTTAATTCCCAGATATGGCCGCTCTCCAGATTTTGCCCATCAAGGCAAATTAATTGGAGTAGATCCTAATTTGCTCTCTGCTATTCTTTGGGCAGAAGATTAAATGCTCTGCAGACATTATCTCCCACTCTCTTTTCTAAGAGACAAACCTGAATTATTAAAAAAAAAAAAAAAAAGGGATAAAGGAAGGCTGAGTTAGGCTGAGTTGATGTTTGAATTCACTTTTTGTCATCGCAGAAGGGGCTGGGGAGGCCCCCGTGTCCCCAGGCAGCTGGAACCAGATGGTGACACTATTCTGGGAAGCTGTGTGAGTGGGATGGAACACGTGGCATGGCGACACGAGGGCCAACCTCCCCGGCCACGCTGCCCACCGCCTCCGCCACGCGATGGTTGAGTCCTCTGGTCCTTTGCCCAGGGAAATTCCTCCTGGAGAAGGTGCTGGATGGGGAACACCTCTCTGTCTGCGGGAAGACGCTTGGGTTTCTCCAACAGGATGGGCTGAAGATGTGCCAGGGCCACCAACAGAGGTGGGATGGCTCCTTGCCACTGTCCCAGTCCGGTGTCCCCATGGAGGAGCCCACCCAGGCACCCCAGCGTGCCCGAGGGAGCGGGAACATCGGGAGCCCTGCGTAGCCTGGAGGACACTGTGTCTCAGGGCTGGCCGCTGGCCGAGCTCACGCGGGGATTTCTGCTGAGCCAAATCTCCAACTTTCCATAAGGAAACGCCAAAAGGCAACCTCAATCCCCACAGATCGGACGCAGCGGGAACGGCTGAGCCGGAGTCACCTCTGCTGCTGGGGCTGTGCTCAGCCCCCAGCCTGGCACCCCATCTGTGCTCAGCTTCGGGGCTTTGTTTTCTCCAGAGGGGCATATGGAAAGTTGGATTTCTTTTTTAAGCAGCTTTAATTGAACATCCTCCCCCTCCGACCTCTACCCAGCCTTGCTGGGACAACCTTGAGCTCCAGCCCGGCATGGCTGCTGACACTCAGGCTCACCACCACGTGGGGCTGGGATGTGGCTTGGAGGAAATCCAGATTCCCACTGCACCGTGTTTCTGTTCGATGGCAGATGAGGGACCTGGTTCCCTTTGGATGCAAATGGAGCTCCGGAGGTCTCTTGTCCAGGCTCCTGCTCCAAGCAGGGTTTACCCTGACACTGGAGCAGGCTGTCTCCGGGGGAGCTGTGCATCTCCAAGGAGGAAGGATTCTCTACCTTTCTGAGTACCCGGCATCACCACAGGACCACAGAACCACCTCAGTTGGAAAAGACCTTGAAGACCATCTAGTCCAACCATGAACCTCACCCTGACCGTTCCCAACTCCACCAGATCCCTCAGCGCTGGGTCAGCCCGACTCTTCAACCCCTCCAGGGATGGGGACTCCCCCCCTGCCCTGGGCAGCCCATTCCAACGCCCAACAGCCCCTTCTGCAAAGAAATCCTTCCTCAGAGCCAGTCTGACCCTGCCCTGGCGCAGCTTGAGGCCATTCCCTCTTGTCCATCGTGCTGGTGGTCCCGGCCTGCCTTTAGCAGCTTCCACAGAGAAGCCATGAGGAAGCTGCTGACAGGAGATGCAAAACCCTAAGCAGAACCCATCCTTGCAGAGGGATGGTGGGTCCCAGGAGGGAGCAGCCAGGCTGTGGCATCACCTCTGCTGCTTCTTCTTGGCAGAGAGCCCTGCCTCGGTGGGCTGCACCCTTCCCATGGTGCCAGAGGCAGGCTGCAGGTCTTGGGGGGTCAGAGTGGGCAGGGGATTTCTGAAGAGGCAAGCAAGGAAGAGTGGGGTGAGGCTTTTCTCTTGGGAGAACAACACCTTGGAAGGGAGGAGGCAGAACCAGGTGAAAGTCAATCAAGAAACAAGAAGATGACAGCCCGTTTGGCAGCAAAATGAGCTGATAGACCATGGCCAAACACAGCGCTGCTCTATGAGCACGACGAAACCCTGGTATCTTGTAGGAGAGAGGCAAAACCAGCAGGGCTTGGCCAGAGCAGTGCTGGTGGGAGCCCAGGCACCCAGAGCCTGGCAGGGTGAGAGGCTGCAGAGCCTCCCTGGCACTCGGGGCCTCGCAGCCAGTGCCCTCAGCAGCGAGATGCTTACCCTGCTCATAAACCTCCTTGCGGTAGCTGGAGAAATAACTCTAGATTGAGCAGCAGGTTGCAAGGGTTAACGGACCCCAAACCCAAAAGAGGTGCCCAAAAGTGGATCACGCAGATGAGAGGACAGATTCCCCAGGATCCCTGCCTGCTCTCAAGCTCCAGCACAGGTTTCATGCTTCCCTCAGACATTCTGCAGCGAGCTATGGGCCCTTCCCGGCCTCGTCCCTGCCTAGGCTGCAGGGCGGGTATGTTGGCTTCACACAGATGTCTGGTGTGATGTTCTCTTGGCTCCAGTGGGTCTCAGAGCACTACCACGGCATAAATAATACAAGAAAGAGCTGATCTGATTGAAGTTCTCAGAAGTCCGTGGTTCCGGCCCAAGCCTTCAGTACCTGTTGGCTCTTTGACAGTTTTGTCCTGACAATTACCAGTGGTGATGGACCTGTAACTGCCTCATTTGATGTTGTCATCAGCTGGCCAGGAAACAAAGCGACTAATGGAAGATGCAAAACCCTGAGGGAAACCCTGTCTGAGCAGCTGTGGCCAGGGTGAGACAGCCCAGTGCTGTAGGCCCATCCGTGGCAGCTGGGCTGATGAGAGGGTCAATGCTTTTTAGTTTGCTGGTGGCACCAAGCTGGGATGACCTTGGGGAACAGCCTAAAATAATGGGATCATCTTTAATAGGGACACATGAATCACAGAATCGTCTCGGTTGGAAAGGACCTTGAAGATCATCCAGTCNCCTCACCAGTGCCGAGTACAGGGGTACATGTCAGGCACAGGCTAAGCCACCTCCCAGGGACAGCGTGGGGGACATGTGGCATCTCCAGAAAGAAAATGGGGGGGATTATAGGGCTGCAAATGTACCAGCAGCAACATTACTGCGTGGGAAAATGAGAACAGACTAATTTTCCTTGAAGGAAACTGTACAACTCACCGGATTTGCCGAGTACAGCCCAAGCAACCCCTTCTCAGACCTGTCGCTCGTCACGTTTCCGTACTTTATCTGGAATTACATGGAAAAGATGATGACAATAGCATGCATCAGCATGGATAACTTCCATTACGGTATGACTTACTAAGCATTTTAAACAGCTGAAGAGCTCAGGAGTATTAAAATAAAACAAGCTATTTTTAAAAGCACGGTAGGAGTGTGAAAATAGCCCCTCTCCACCTGAACCGCATCAGGAATGATGCAACAGCCAGGCTGGAAAAAAAGCCCGACAGGGTCAGGTTTGTCTCTTCCCTGGAGAAAGAAGCGCCGTCAGCATCTCTGCAAGAAGGTGTCATCCCTTGTCCTGCTGCTTTCAGGTCATCTAGGGCTGAAATGTGGAGTGTTTGGTTTAAGGATAGGGAAAGGGTATGAGGTAAAAAGTCCACCAGCAGTTACCAAGGAAGCTTTGCGGGTTTTGTGGCACTTTGTAGCTGGGGAAAAGAAAGGAGAAAGGAATGTGCCTCGTTATTCTGTTGTGCACAAGAGCTCGCCTGCAGGGACCGGGTTTTCCCTGCCAAGGAAAAGGGTTGATGCTTCCGGGCGATTTTCTTGCAAAGGGGGTGTTTTTCCAGAGCCCCACAGCCCAGCGGGGAGCCCTGGGCTGCTTGGTGAAAGCAGTTCTCCCAGGCGCTGGTGGGGATCCGTTTGGGCTGGGTTTGGCTCTAAAAAGGAGGCGAGGAGTCGTCCCTCCTCGGGCAGCAGGTCACCATGACCGCCCCTCTGAGGCAGGGGTGAGGGGAGCAGGAACACTGTGCCTGTTGGGGGCCACCTGCTCAGCCCTGTGGGGCTGAGAGGGGTCCCAGGGCATGTGGGGCCAAGTGGGGTCCTGGAGCCCATGGGGCTGGGGTGTCCTGGGGCACTGCTGAGGGGTCCCAGGCCCTGTGGGGCTGAGGGGACCCCGGGGCCCGTGGGGCTGAGGGGGGGTCCCAGGGCCTGTGGGGGCTGAGGGGGGATGCCAGGCCCTGTGGGGCTGAGGGGACCCAGGGCCCGTGGGGCTGAGGGGGGATCCCAGGCGTTGTGGGGCCAAGTGGGGTCCTGGAGCCCATGGGGCTGGGGAGGGGCTGGGGTGCTGCTGGGGCTGAGGGGACCCAGGGCCCGTGTGGCTGACGGGAGGTGCCAGGCCCTGTGGGGCTGAAGGGGGATCCCAGGGCCTGTGGGGCCAAGTGGGGTCCTGGAGCCCACGGGGCTGGGGGGATCTGGGGCGCTGCTGGGGGGTCCCAGGCGCTGTGGGGCTGAGGGGGGATCCCAGACCTTGTGGGGCTGAGGGGGTCCTGGAGCCCGTGGGGCTGGGGAGTTCCCGGGGCGCTGCTGGGGGGTCCCGGGCGCTGTGGGGCTGAGGCGCCGGCGGTAGGGCGGGTCCCGGCAGGGGGCGCCAGAGCGCGGGCGGCGCCCCCTGCCC
>ML998070.1:928361-967957 GCA_010365825.1 Otus sunia
ACCGCCACGGGCGCGGTGATCCCCGGGCCTGGAGCCGAGCCTGCCGCGGGACGCGCTGCCGGCACCGGCCCTGGGTCCCCTCCCTGGAAAGGGTGGGGGAAGAGCTGGTTAGTTCGGGCTGAGTTGTGAAAAACGATCCGTGTTTTAAAAATCCCCGTCGGTTGGACCGATTGTGGCCTGCCACCGACTCCAGCACGGCTGCCTGCGGTGCTGCAGGAGCCCCAGCCCCGGGTTTCTCCGCAGAAACCCACCAAAAGCTTCCCCTGCCAGCCGGGTAATACCAGATTGATGTCAGGCAGTAAGAGGCACGTTTGAGATCTGTTAGTAAAACTAAAGGTAAGGTGCTTTCACCTCTGCTCTCTTGGTGTGATTTGAAGGTGGTTGTGTGTGAGCACTTCTTAATGCAGTTAAGAGTTGGTCTCTTCAAATTTCCTTACTGGCATCTCAGAAAAGCAAAAATTAAATAGCTTCAGGTTCTGAGAGATTTAATTGGTGGTGGAAGGCCTGCTAGGCCGTGGGTGGGTTAGTCAGGTAGCTGAGAGTCCTTGTCCAGAGAGACACCCTCAGGTGTTAAACTCTTAAGGCCCTGATGTTTTCAGAGAGGTGGAGGATGCTTCTGAATCAGAAGAGCTGAGGTGTTGCCCTGCTGAGCCACGGGATGCAATGTGCTGCTTGTCCAAGGAGGGAAGCAGGTAGACATTGAAGCACACAAACCCCATGTTCCCTCTCGCCACTCACAGCTGCAGCTCAGGTGTGACGTCCTCTCAAATAGTTTGGCATCTGCTGAGTATGTGATTTCCTGCTCAGAGGGGACGTGTAATGCCCCATTTCTCTAATACCTGAGTTCCTTCTCCCAAACTGTTGGTGGTTGTTACACAGGAGTGTTTCCACCTGCACTGACACGGGGTTAAGCGTTTTGTTGCTGGCTGTGGCGTGCAGCTTGTGTTCTGTAGGCTTCACCAAGACCCTTACGCATGTGAGGAGGAGTCATTGACACACTGGTGGTGGATGCCTGATCTCAGTTAATGTTATTAGTGGATTTATATACGACGTTTCCAAGCTCAGCGTTTGGCTCTCTGTTTTGTTTACGTGTGGGACATTTTACACAACTGCTTCTCTGTGTGTGGAATTACGCTGTTTGCGGATGCTCTCGTTCCATTTCTCTGCTAACTTAATCTATTTTAAGGTACAATAATGCTGGAAAAAACTCTGTGGGAGGCATTACTCAGGACTGGCTGTAGTATTTTTATTTATTTTTTGTCATGGTACTTTAATCTGAAAGAACACCCAGTTATGGGGTAGCCCTTGGTGAAAGTCAGTTAAGGTTTCTATGAAGCTGCTTTTTATTTCTACTGCTTGCACCTTACTGTAGGCATGTTTGTGCATGGTTGGTGTGGTTGACTTTACTGCCAGGAGGTCTTCCACGAGAAGTTGCTTTGATGATGTCTGATTTTGAAATCGAATCTTAACTAAAGCCTTGTTTTCTTTCCAGATTGGATGCAGAGTCTAAACTTCTCCCGGGTGTCCCTCCAAAACACTTATTTCTCCACATAATTCTCCTGATGGAAGACCAACCGGGGTTCCCGTTCTGCTCTTTGTGCTGAATATTTGCTTGGAGAGGTGGTGAATGAGTGAAGACAGGCTTGGTGATGGTAAGGCGTGCGATTACATTTCAAGGCTAACAGCTTTTCTGTAGCCTTCTGTGAAGGCTCAGGCACCATATTGATGGGCTCTGAGCCAAAGAGTAGAAACTAAAACTGCTTGGCTAACTGCCAGAGCACATACAGGCAGTTTCTCCACCTCCTAGCCAGTCATACTGTTTTAATCAGCACCTAAAGACTTGTTGAAGTGCTGCTGATTTGGTTCTACTGGAATACAGTGTGATGAGCAAGACCTCCCTTTGCTCTAGGCTGGAACAGCTGGTAGAAATTCCCCTTCCTACATACAGCTCCATATGGAAAACCAGAAGTGCCATTTGGTACCTGAAGATGCGAAAGAAAGCAAAGCTGAGTCAGGATGTTAAGATATGTCAAAGCCCACCTTGATTTCTTATGGTTTGTAAGGGTGATGGAATTGTTAGCTAAAAGCTGCTCTGGTTCAATAAGGGCTGCCTTTTTGCACGGGTTGCAGTGAGTTAATCCCTAAAATGCATCTTAAAAAAAAAGTGTGCCTCTATCTCTGTATTCCCTGCCTCCTGTGCAGTTTCCTTGATCCCCAGGAGCACGGTAGTGAGAGGTTTAAGACACTGGTACAGCTTCAATATAAAGCAAATCTTAGGAAGATTTGTTAAATGAACAAGTTGCTGAGATACTTCATGGAGTTTCTAATGAAAAATTTTAAAACTGTAAGATTTGGAGTGGCTGCTGCCTTAAGAGTTTGAGCAGATGAAACAAAATTAAAGAAAATGCTTGACTCTCTCCTTAATTGGATTTTTATTAAGCAGTTGGGCTGGATGAGAGCACCTCCAGAGGTCTCTTCCAGCCTCAGCCATTCTGTGACTGTGATTCAGTGCTCTGCTGGGAGTGTAAAACAAACTATGCTTAAGAAAAAGGGATGCTGTCTGATTTTCACAGACCTCTGTTCTGTCTGTGAGTGTGTTTTTGTAGGCACTGTTCACTAGCGTGTGATGAAAGCAGCAAAGCCCTGTGTGTGCTCTGTAGTCAGTCACAAACTCTTAGTTTGTGGTGGCATGGCTCCATGGAGACGGGAACCACTTGCATTTTTTTCCTGTTTGAAACTTTCCTACCTCGATTTCTGTTTATCTGTTTCTTATTCTTTTCCTAAGGTTCAAATGTGGGAATTGCCCTGGATGTTGTTGCTGCTGATGCTGCCCTGGGAAAATGCCTTGATAGGGAATTAACACCATTCAGTGATGGGCTGTGGGACAAGCAAAGTGCTTCCCGAGCCCCCTAAAGATGTGCAGCTAGACCTGGTTAAAAAAGTTGAACCTTACACAGGCCATAATGACATATACAGGCATTTCATCAAGGATGACTGCGGGACTGTCATCAAAACTGGCTCTCCCTCCCCTCCCCGTCATGCTAACCCCTGTCCTGGGAACCACCTGCCTGCCCACATGGACCAGCCCGAGCCCCGCAAGAACAAAGTGGCTAAATACCGTGCCAAATTCGACCCCAGAGTGACAGCCAAGTACGACATCAAAGCCCTGATCGGGAGAGGGAGCTTCAGCCGCGTCGTACGGGTGGAACACAAGGCCACCAAGCAGCCCTACGCCATCAAGATGATAGAGACCAAATACAGGGAGGGGAGGGAAGTGTGCGAGTCGGAGCTCAGCGTGCTACGGCGGGTTCGGCACACCAACATCATCCAGCTGATTGAGGTGTTTGAGACCCAGGACCGTGTGTACATGGTGATGGAGCTGGCGACTGGAGGGGAACTCTTTGATCGAATCATTGCTAAAGGTTCCTTTACTGAGAGAGATGCTACACGGGTGCTGCAGATGGTGTTGGATGGTGTGAAGTACTTGCATACGTTGGGTATCACACACCGGGACTTAAAACCAGAGAATCTGCTGTACTACCACCCAGGAACAGATTCCAAAATCATGATTACGGACTTTGGACTGGCAAGCGCTCGGAAGAAGGGAGACGACTGCCTGATGAAAACCACGTGTGGGACCCCGGAGTACATTGCTCCTGAGATTCTGGTCAGGAAGCCGTACACGAACTCTGTGGACATGTGGGCGCTGGGTGTTATCTCCTACATCCTCCTGAGTGGCACCATGCCCTTTGAAGACGACAACCGGACCCGCTTGTATCGGCAGATCCTGAAAGGGAAATACAGTTACTCAGGCGAGGTGAGTGTGCTGAGCCTTGTGATGAGGAGAAGTCAAGTAAGAAGCTCTCCGTAGGTGGGTCTTTGTGATGACCAGAAGCTGGCTGTTGTCTGCAGCGTGGTAACACTACCAGGGTTAAAAAAAAATAATCTGTGATTCTGGCTTTTAAAATCCTTTCTTGTTTTCTGTCTGCTTTCCAAAACTGCTTCCAGTGCAGCATAGTGAGGTCCTTTAAAAAAATGTGTGTCTAAAGAGGGGTTCTCTTCCTGTAGAACAGGAAGGGAGGGATGGACAGAACTGGGATGCTTGTGGGTTTCTAGCTGGGAAGCCCTCCGTTGTGGTAAGCTGCTGTTTGATGCTTCACCACTGAAACTTGTGCTGGGAAATGTAGCGTGTACATACCTAGTCTGCTTTTGGATACAAATCCAGGTGTAGTCTGAAAAATACCTTTGCTGAAAGACAAGGTTATGGCAGGCAAAGGGGCACTGGCTTCTTAAATCTGGAGCCATAAGCATTTCTGAAATCAGTCTGCATTGGTGTGTGACAACATTGAGGATTGAAGGGTGGTTTTCTTAGATAACTATGGAAAGAGGAACCTTTGGGAATAGATTTTAAGCAGAAGATGGGTACCCCTACCCTCCCGGAGTCCCATCATTCTGTAGGATGCCAGGCTGACACAGCTCCTGCTAACTTGCTTCTGGTCCTGGTGGGAGATCTTGGTTACCAGCCAGCTCCTTTACCAGCACAATTGCCAAGTGTAGGCATAAGCTCACTAAGAATCACACTTAATAGAAAGTGGGGGTATCCAAATTCACAAGTCGTGCTTCTGCCTATATCCCTCGCTGGAAATATTAAAAAAATGAAGCTTTTATAACCTCTCTTAATAAGAGAGGAAAGTGTTTAGATTCCTCAACACCATGGCTTTGTGAGATGAAGCCCACTGGGAAAGTGTTAATGAGTGACTTAAGTTTATGATTCTGAAAAGACAGTAAAATAGCTGTCAAAAAATCAGAATAAATCGATGGTTGTTCTCATCTTTCTAGGTGTGACAGGTATGTTGGCATTTTAATGATGGATGGAAGGAGTCTAACGTGTTAAGTTTTAAAACATATTAAGCTGCTTTAGGGTTGTGTTAAAAATAAATCACACTCTGAAGGATTTTCAGAGGTGTCAATAAGTCTTTTATACTTTAAAGCCATCAGGCCAGCTTGTGTTAATAGTTGGAATATCCAAGTTAAATGAAGCTAAGGAATGTTGGTGTTTGCACAGGAGGTCACCGAGGAGAGCCCAGATTTGATATCTTTGTGACTCTTGTTAATTCTTCCCCTGAGCCCTCCTCAGAAAGTCCCTGGTGTGCAGAAGAGACACAAAAGCAGGGAGTCATAAACCCCCAAATTTGTCACTTTCTTAACCAAATGTGTTATTTCCTTCAGAAACTGAAACGTTTGATCAGCTGGTTCTTTGAAGTCCAAGCTTCAGCTGACTTTGGCAGCCTTTGCTTCTTTTGTTAACTCGCTGTGTTAATATCATTTGTTAAGCAGTTGCAGAGTTTTAAGGATGCAGTTGGGTTATCCTAGTGCAGAAATAGATTAATTACCAGCAGCACGTACCGGCTGCAGGGGCACACTGAAGGGCAAAGTCCTAGTTACCTAGTTTACCTTATAACCAGTGGTAGTAGCTATATTAAATGATTTTTCTGGTGTGAAAAGGCCAGTTAACTGACGCTTGTTGTGTAGTGGAAGTCGTTTGAAGTGCATGCACCTCCTCGTGGTTTCTCAGTCAGGCTGAGGTGGGCGCTGCCTTGCCTCAGCCTGGGGGTTGGCCTCTAGACAGCAGAGTTCAGAGCTTTCTAGATTCCTTGTCCAAACTCAGGTTTGATCCTTTTTAGCTCACTCCATTGTGTTTGTCTTGGCCATTCGTTTTTTCTCCTCTCCTTCCAGTTGTTTATTTTGAAAAAGCAGTGTGGTGGCTTGGGGGATTTTTTTGGTGAAAGTGCTCCCTTTTATTTTGCTTCTCTAGTTCTGTGTCAGCTTCATGCCTCTTGGTGCCAGAAGGTCAGTGAGGCCACTGACTTTTTTTTTTTTTGCTTTTTCCCTTTGGGACCTGCTTTTATTCTTAATCTCTCTAACGTTCAGTGATAATGAGTTCCATAGTTTATTTACAAAACACATGGAAAAGGCCTTCCCTTCTCTTAGTTTTTATTTGCCTCTGCTCATTTAACTGGTGTATTTCTATGTACATCTCCTTAATCCCCATTACTTGAGAAACTAGTGAATAACTTTTCCAGCTGTCAGTTATCTTTATACTGCTTTAGATTTCTTCTTTTTTTGAGGCTGAAGATCCATCTGTGCTTCATGTCTCCTATGGAATATAGATCTGATTTTTGCTGTTACCCTTCTCTAGGCTACTTGTAACCTTTAGATGGGGTGGTACATGAGCACCATGGCTTTGTGTCATGGCATAAAAAGGCCTCTCTGGTTGTTCACTACTTCTTCCCATAGGATTTCTGATACTGTGTTTGTTTCTTTGATGCCTCTGAGCCTGTGGCTGATGATGTGAGAGTGGTCACTGTGACTCCGAGAGGTTTCCTGAGTGTTAATAGATGATTTGGGGATGTCATGGTGCCTGCAGAATTTGGTGGATTCCCCTCAGTGCATGAGCTTGTGTTTAGTGACGTTGACTTTTGTGACTCATTCAACTTTGTCACTTGCTATTTTTACCTTTTTGCAGATTTTATTAAGTTTAGCATGCTACCCGGGACAGGTTCTGCCCGTTATTGGGAAATGTGGTAATTCTGGAGTCTTAGAAGCAAGGGGTGGGATACAAGTTTGACACCTGATAAATGATGCCGATGATACTGAGCTGTTGAGGTTAAAAACAAAGCTGAGGAAGTAGTGAGAGACCTCATGATAAATTGGCTGATGCCTGGTGTGGACAAACTTGATCTGGTCCCATGGGAAGACGGGTGGTTTGAATTTTCTGTAAATGATGGTGGGCCCTGAAGGTGCTTCTTGCTCTTCAGAAGAAACAATTTGAGGTTAAACACTTCTAAACATCATCTTGATATTTGTGATCAAAAGCCAACTGATATTAGGAATTAGTGTTGCTATTGCAGGTGTCCTTGCTGTCCCATGCTTATCATCCACCTGTGTTTGAATGCTGAGTGCAGTCCTGTTTCCTCCAGAATTAAAAAGCATGTGAAGAAGGGCAGTGTAAATAATCAAAAGGTATGGGCTGGCTTCCATTTGAAGAATGAGTGAACAGAGTAGGGCCCTTCCTCCAAATAAATAAATATTTGAGTGGGGCCTCTGACCAAGCTCAGTACAGCCATAGGCAGAATAGAGAGAGTGAATAGAGAGCAACTGTTTTGAGTGTTCCCTGGGGTAATTTAATCTGCTGTTGTCTGGTCCTTGTGCCAGAACTGAATTACTTTGAGAAATTTTGTGACTTCATTGCGACTAGGGCCACTGGAGGCTTGTAGGTACACAAAAGCAGCACACGTCACAGAGAAAGTCACAGGCTGTGTATTTTGAAAGTGCCCCTGCGCAAGCCTTGAGGCGTTTTACTTGTTATCCCACCACAAATTAGTAACTTGAGGAGGTTGTTGTGGACACTGTGTGTTACATGAGTGGTTGTTTTGGAAAGCTGTAGATGTTTTACTGCTTGGAAAGCAAGTATGTGTCAGCCTGTATTTTTTACCCAGATGCTTTCTATTCTTCTAGAGTCAGGGAAAATGGATGCTTTAATTTACCGGTGTAATTAAGTCTATGCCCCTAAATTGCAGGTGTGTTTGACTGTAGCCAGGTATTGGCAGGAGATGCAGTAACAGGCCTGCCCACTTTGTGAGTAAATTCGAGGTGAAAACAAAGTGAGATGGAGATTTAGAGATGTCTGGCATGTTTCCCACAACCTTGCCAGCTTTCTTGAAGCCGTCTTCTGGACTTTTAAATGCTTCCAAATTTCAGCTGTTCACAGAAAATTGCTGCTCTTTTTGTGTTATGCTGGAAGAAGGGGGAGGATGTCAGAAATGAGGCTGTTGATAAATTTGTCAGACTAATGGAAATGGCAGGAGCTGTAAATCCTGGATTATTGGGAACAAGAAGGGGCAGAATACTTGACTGTGTTGCAGAAGGTGTCTGACAGATGCAGCAGCAGAGGTTTCATGGGAACGGCTGCCTTTCTCTGAAACGTGAACTTTGAAGATGGGAAATGGAAGAGAAACTGTTAAAAGAAGTTCACAAAGTGCACAGAGGTGACAGCTTGACTCAGACAAGTGTCCAGGGGGAAGGAGGGAGCTGCACTGCCCCACCATCTCACGCCACGGCCGTGCTGTGAATTTGCCGCGAATCGGTGCCGAGTCCCACTTTTTGAAAGGTCTGTCCTCAAAACCTGGTCAGGGAGGACAAAGCTGTATTGTGAGAGGAATAAAAGCCAAGGTGCACGCTGACCTGAGAAGCAGCTCCATCTTCTTGAAAAACAAGTGAGCTCATGTCCAGCTAATGTAATTGCTTTCTGAGTGGGACCCTCTTTCCACCGCTCTGCTGTTCCTGGAGTGTGAGGGCTGTTTGAAGAGGCTATTAGCAGATCAATAGGAGAGGTCTCCCATAATAGGTTATTCAGGTACTGCTGACATCACTGCTCTGATTATCTCTTGTATCTCCTTCTGTACTTTCTGAACTGCTTGGAGTAATGGATAGGGTGAGGAATGAAATAAAGCTGTCTTTGTAACTTTGCATACTTTTTTTCTGAGCATCTCTGAGTAAGGGTTACGTGGACTATTGAGGCTGCGTTTGATGTAGCCTGCTACAAAGTCATTCTTTTTCATTTGTTTTGTTAGAACTCACCAAAAAAGAAGATTTGACAATATTTTAATTGAAATCTTGGGGATAAAACTGATTTTTGGGGATCTCTTTGTAGCTCAAAAAGTTGAGGAATAAAGCTGGAATTCCATTCACAGTTTCCTTTGAATTTGAAAGTGCAGAAATGAACATTGGACCATCGCTATCCTGCCAGGACAGGCTTGCTCTGGTTCTATTTCAAAGCTTGTCCTTCTGTTGAATACTGATACTTTCATGTTGCTTTACACACCTGGGAAACTTGCTGGAAGAAGTGGGAGACAATATCTGTTATGGTTAAATTGAGAAACTGAGCTAGGGTGTGTGGATTGTTCTGGTTTTGATTACTGATCTGGGTTTCTGAATTCTTATTGATAAAACAGAACCAGCTTTTTGTGGTATGCTCACCGTGGGTGAGGTTGGTGTGTGCTGGGGTGGGAACATCTCTTAATCAGTTTAAAACCAAAAAACTTGTTCTAAATAATGGTGCCAGTGGATACATTGATAAATGTGGTGTAAGGAGAGACATGTTTGATAGCTGAAGGAAGCTGGGCATTGCTAGTCTGTAGGAGCTCTGCAAGGGACTTAGCAGCCATGCAGAGAGATGATCTGGTTTTGTGTGGCTTGCTTAGATTTTTTCCAGTGGTGTTTATAATAAAGTTCCTCACCAAAGGCTCTTGAAGGAGCTTTGCAGCTGTTAACGCAGTAGTGGCCTTTGCATGGATCAACAGTTTGCTGAAGATAAGCATGAAGTTGAACTACGTGATCAGTTCCACGGGGAAGGAAAAAATAGTGATGTTTGAGGGATCTGTTCCCTTCTGCCCAAAAGCCATCAGGACAAAGTTTGCTAATCTGATGATAGAGTTCTTCAGATGGTGAGGATGAGGGCTGTGGACCTTAGAAGTTTGCCTGAGTTCAAAGAGTGACTGGACGAATTAATGGAAGACAAATCAATGACACTAAAAAGTCCCAAGTGTGGATAAAGAGGTCCCTAAGCCACAACTTTTTGAGGCTTGAGTGTATGGGGGGGTGGTGCTAATTGCAACATAGGGGCTGTTTTCTTGGGCTCTCCCTCTGTATCTGCTGTTGGCTGATGTTGGAGACGCCTACTGGACTGGCTAGACCTTTGATCCAGTAACCTGCAGTCCTGTTAGAGGTGCTTAGGCTTTCCTTCTCTCATTTCATCCCTCAACTGGGGGATTTGTCCACTCCCAGGAGTTACTGAGCTGGGTAATAGGCAGCCTGCAGAGCAGGCAGTGCTCTGGGGTTGTGTGTCCAGCATTTGGGACACCTGCCTGCGTGCTGGAGGTGTTCACCACTCCCATCGGACGTGGATGGAGCAGGTACTGCATGTCTTGTGAGATTTTGAGTTGTGGTTTGGAGGCAGCGTTATTTCAACTGAGTTTGAGAATCAGAAATCAATCCTAAGGCTTAGCAACTCCCACAGGCTAATTTTACTTGCTGCATAATACTCTTTTGGAAAAGCTGGACATGTGAAAAGTGAGGAGGGTAAGCATTTCCAGTTAAATGGAAATGTTCTTGAACTCTTTAATTATGACCTGATGCTGGAGTTCCCCTGTAGGTAGGTGAAAAAGCAGGCAATGAATGGTCATAAAAAGTGCATTTTTCAGATGATAAAATTAGTTTGACTTCCCCTTCTCCTGCAGAAATGCTTTTTTTTTTTTTTTTCCTTGGAAGAAATGAGTCTATCTTGACATTATACATCTATAAAGGAAAACGTGGTGTGAATTGCATTCTGCTTGTGACTCTGCTCTTCTCTGCTCAGTGACTCATTCAGATTTGAAACATGAATGCAGAACCTATCTAGCTGTCCTGCCTGGCTTGCTCCCTGGTGATGTGATGGCTTCATTCTCTGACAGCTCCCCTTGCTAGTTAGTGTTGCTGTTCAGAGTTCTGCTTGCTTACTCTTTGCACTCCCAGCAGCATCCCAAGATGCTGTCGTCCCTGTTGCTTCTACTGTCAGAGGTGCAGGGGTGACAGCAGTTTTGGTGATGGCTGCTAAAGCCCCCTGTCTAAGTGTTTAAGCAGTTCTTTCTGATCCCACGAGCATGCAGTGCCTTTCCCCACTGACTTCACGTGGAATATAAACCCTTCCATAGTTTCAGAAACTAGTGTCTTTCACCTGAAGGCATGTTTAAAAATGTGTCTCCTTCAAACCAAGGATTCTTTTGAGTCTTCACCAAAGTCTTAATTATCAAGGCTTGCTTATTCTTCATTTAAAAACTGGCATTTTCTCTCTATCTAAACAGCAAACCCTCCAGTCAGGCTTTCATTTTAAGTCTGAACCTTTGCAGCATCCCTTTTTCCTGACAAGTACATTCGTGCTCTGTTCTGACACATGTGGGTCTCTGCTGCATGTTTTTTCTATAGCTTGTTTCCTTGCCACTTCCACCCAGATTTCTTCTCCTCCATCTCTTTATTTGGGTGACCTACACTTTCTACCTAGACTCTTTTGCCACCTAGGTTCACCCTGTGACTGCTTGTTAGCAAAATCTAAGTCTGTGGCTGCTTGTTAGCCAAGATTGTAGTGCTGAGAGGGAGTGCTGTGGTCTGTTAGACTGTCCCTGACATGCATGGCAGCTTCCTAGGATAACCAACAAGACTGGAGACTTGCCCATAAACATGGGTTTTAAGTGGTCGCACTATGGAAGAATAAGTAAGATGCACATTAAAATAATGTAGCAACTTTATAATATTTTTTTTGTAGCGATGGCACCTTTTGAAGTTACATCCAAAGAGCACTTATTTCTAAATCTCTATGCCATTATCTGTGATAACTTTATGAAGAAATTGATGGCATTCATGAGTTGGTTCTGCTCTTTATTTTACGACAGACTGACAAACTCTAGTCCATACAGCATCAACAAACAGTTGGTCTGGCTTGCAGTACAGTGTTGCAATTCCTACCACTGCACTTAAAATTATAGGAAGATTTAGACACAGTGACCTCAGCAAGTCTCTGGTCCAAACCCCTGTTCAGAGCAGGGCTAAATTTAAAGCTAGATGAGGTTGCTTAACGCCTTGTTCACTTAAGCCTTGAAAGCTTACAAGGGTGGAGATGTCACCACCTCTCTGGGCCCTGTCCCAACCTCGTGGGAATTGTGTTTTTTCATTATATCCAGTCAGAATTTATCTGTTTGCAGCTTGACAGTCACTACTTGCTTTTCCACTGAGCGTCTCCGAGACATTTGGTGTGGTGTCAGCCTCTGAGTGCCCTGACAGTACTGGCAGATGCAGTTAAATCCCAGCTAGTTGAGGTTCTTCTGGATGATGGGCCTCCCCTCCCACATATCAACACTTCCTCCAAATCTTGGTCAAAAGTTACCAAGAAGCAAGTACGAAAAATTTTAATGCTGAAGAGAAATTTGCAGCGCAAAGAACCTCAGAGCAAACCAAAGGAGAGACTTAATGTGCAGAATTTGTATCTGCATAGCATTTTCTATTTTTCTTCTTGAACATTCAGCATCTTGGCAATCATCTGTCCTAGCTTGGAGTTGGAAGCTTGGAACTGAATGCAGGTATTGAGTAAACTCTGCAGATAGCTCTATAGATAGATTCAGGCTGGAAGAATGCACTTAATTACTTAAAAACCAAGTTACCCTAGTAGAAGATGAGTGGAGTAGCATGAATAGTGTTCCCATAATAACTAACTCGGTCCATGTAAGTAAAGAAATGAAACACTTTCTCCCTGGAGAGAATGGGGTAGAGCTTGAACCCAGGCTTCTTCTGACTCAGTTGGGACCTGGGTACTGAACTGCCTGTTCTTCTCCAAAGGGACCTATTGCATGATGAGGACTGTGGTTGGATTTTTCTATCGACTGACAAACCTGTTCTAAAAAAGGCACAGGCAATAAAAAGAAACAGCAATTATTCTTGGTAACCTCCTTCGCCTAAAAGTTACGGATGACAATGTGTAGTGGCAGAGATCCACAGGAAAAAAAAACCAAGCAGCCCAACTTTCTTTTTTGCATACTTGTGTTTTAGTGTAGAAACTAATTTTCTGTAGGAGAGGAAAAAAAATTATACTTGCATATTACAGAAAACATTTCTCCATAGTCCCTATCGCTTTGCAGGAGAGTTCAGTCAGTATAGGACAAACATTCTCCAATTTTGGATGTGGCTTTTTAAAGAACAGTAATTTTTGCAGGTGTGATCCTCGATTGGCTGGTTGCCAGTCCTGGAACAGCTCCTCCATGTTTGCACTTCTGGTCACTTAGAATTAATTACATATGCCTGTGTAATTTAAAGACAAATAATAAATCAGTCTTTTGTTGTTTTCGTGACAAAAATTATAATCACTTTAGAAGAAAAAAATTTAGAAAAATTCAAGTGTTTCATAATGTATTAGCTTTATAGAAAATATAAATATATAAACCAGAAATTTTATGCTTTTTTTTTCCCTAGAAGTTTGTCCAGGTTTTTTCCTGCATAACTGTACCTCTGTTATATATCATAAAGCTTTGTGTAACATGTTACATGCTAGTTAAATTGGTTATAGGGTGGCAACTGCCTTGAAAGGGGGAAAGCTCTTGCTCTGGTGATTTTCTCCTAGTACCTCTCTTGTTTTAAGATGGGCAGTAAGGCAGCCTGGCTTCCCTGGGTTTGGACTGACATGTGTCTTCTGCCAAACATTCAAAACAGATATAAAAAACTGCCTGGAGCAGAGAAACACCACTGCCCCAATGTTCCCCTTGGTCCTATATTTTTTTTTTTGAAAACAGGAGATAGACATGTATCTACAAGAGGCCAGGAAGGCTAGGATATGTCTCCCATTTATTGACAGTTCCCCTTTGCTTGGTGTCCTGTGCTGCCCTTTGCTCTACGAGGAGCATCTTGCAAAGCCACCTTGTTCTCCTGGAAGTTCTCCGTTGGCTCAGAGCCCCGGGGGGGGTCTGGAGGCAGCAGGACCTCTTGCTCACAGGGACCTGCCCCCTCACACCAACCGATGGTGGTGTCCTCCCAGGCTCTGCCAGTTGGTCTTTAGAGGCTTTTGCAAGGCACAGTCATCACCTTGGCCTCAGATCTTCATGTCAGAAGAGAGATTTCAAACCAGCACAGTGGACACTTTTTGAGTTTTCTCCTTGGAGTTTGAGTGTCCCAAACTGTTTAAATACAACATAACAAAGAAAACAGGGACAGGGCAGCAGAAGGCAATATTTTAAACCACATTTGCAGTATTTATTTGCATAATCATACAAGGGTCTGGGACCATATTTTAGCCTTACTGGGGGAAGAGGTTTTTGCTTATAGCAGCTCCTTTGTTTTTTTTTCCTGTGAGCCACATTAGATGGTTAGAAGTATTTTACAATAGTCCTGTTGTTAGAGAAATGCATGCATTTATTTTCTAAAAATTAATGATTTTTTTTTTTCCAATGTAAGAAAGAATTGTTTTTTATATAAATTGCTGAGTCCTTTGCCTGGAAAAAGAAAAAAAAAAATCAATTTACAGAGGAATGTGCTTTTGCATTTCATGCTGCTGATTTTTAAGTAGAGCAACAAGAAGTGTTGGCGAGGTGCAGTCAGATGGCTCCCTCTTGAAAAGGGCACTATGCTCTGCTTTGAAGAGCTGAAACACTTGAACGGGATGAAAGTGTGTCTCTCTTAGCCTGGCACAAAACACCGAGGCCAGCTGTAGAAATGCACTTCTCTTAGCTTCTGCTCTTTCTTTTCTTTTAATGCACCAGCTTAGGGGGTGTGAGTAAAGGTGGATTTGTGTCGCTCCATACGTATCTGAGAGCTGAAGTGTTTGTCCAGATCTTTCCTGCTGCAGGAGCAGACATCTTAGACTCTCTGAAACACCATAAGCTCAATTAAAACCTGGAAAATCCTCTAACCTCCTGCATGTACCAGTGACCTCGCTCCTGCAGAACTGTAGCGTGCTGTATTAGAAAACACTTATTTACAGGTAAAGAAACACCTTTTCCAGTAAAAGGGCTTTGAAACCAAAGTATACATTTAAAAAAATCAATTCCTCTGCGCTTTGGCTGCTTCTTGAGGTTTTTTTTGAAGATTGTTTCCTCTGATGGAATTGGTGTGTCGCAAGGAACTTTCTCAAAATCATTCCTTTTGCCTTTTGTACTTAAGCTTATGTTACAACTTAACTGTGAAGATAACTCCAAATCCTGGGGCAGGGTAAGCAAGAAGAGGGGTGATTTTTTTCTCTGCATATAGCTTTAATTTCCATACAGCTACAGTCTGCAACACCCCATTAAGAGTTTCTATTTCACAGAATTGTGCGTGTAATCAGGACAGTGAATTTTCTGAGCCAGTGGCTTGTGGCAGGTGAGTTGGCTGGGTTTTCCCTTAGCTTGGGTTTGCAGTTTCCGTGGCTGGAAGCATCTTTTGAAACAATGAGGTGGAGACACCACATGCTTCACTGTAGTGGCTTGTTTGCCCTGTAATGCTCCAATTTATTTTGGTGTGTTGAGCGGAGGAGACCTAAGCCTCAAAGCCCTGAGAAACAACTATGAGCAGAGGAGACCTAAGCCTCAAAGCCCTGAGAAACAACTAAAGGAGGGAGTGAATCTCCGTGGAGAAGAGGAATGTGTTTTTTCCCAGTAATTTCATTCACAGCCCCTTGTCCCTGGGGCTGCACTCCCTACCAGTAGCACTTACAGGTTCAAGGCAGGACAGCAAGGGTGAAGGGCAGCAGCTGAGCATTTTAGTTAAGATTTTTGGGTAAATGACTGAGTTTGGGTAAGTGGTGCACAGCATATGGCACATAATTACTGTAAGGATGGAGGAAGACTGGAGCCACATCTGAGGGAAAAGGACTTGCAGTAATGCTGGGATGTGACGTATTATATTTTCATTCCTGCATCTCTGGGCCCTATAAAATCCTGTTAATGGCAGAATAGTATTTCTGCAGAATTAGGGTTGTAGGGATAAAAGGACATTGGTAGGGTAGAAAAAGAACATTAAGCTGCTTCTGTGCAGAATATACTTTTATTAACAGAAAGGATTTGAACTGTCAACTACCATTGGTGTCTTTAACTCCTTTACAGTTCCCTAAAAATAGACTAGGCAGTTTCCTCTTTTACCTTTGGCTGATTTAATGCTTTGCTTTATACCTGTGCCTCAGATGTGTTGTTTTTCCAATACCTTAGAGGAGATATATTTTGAATGGCAAGACATACTGCTACATGGTCATGTATTCAGCAAGTGAGAATATATGTTAATTCTGCAGTGGAAAGAGCTGTGATCTGCGAGAAACCACTCTTAGCTGCTGGGAGGATGGTTTATGCTTGACCACACTAGCTCATCTGCATCCAGTGTTTCACTTGGGCTACGTTGTGGGCTATGTAAATGGGCTGAGGATGACAACAACAAGTCGTGGGGTGAGTGGATGGGGATATCATCTTAAACTGCTTCAGCTGGATTTGCTAAACCTGGTTTGCTAAAGACCTGAGGGTGATACGGCTCCAGACCACCATATGGAAATAGAAAATTAGAACAGCACTGCACCTCTGGAGGCACAGGGAGCCCTGTCTGACACCTGTAAAACATTGTTAAAGTGAGGTTTGAGCTGGGTGCTGTAAATATGTTGCCCTCTGGAGGAAATGACACCACCTTCCTCGCTCCCTTCTGGGTGCCCAGACTGAGCACCAGACGTTGAGGTTTTGAAGAGCTGGCACCTGGGTATAGTTCCAGCTGCTGCCCCTGCTGCAGGTGAAAAGCTAGTTTTATTTAATCAAAACTGAGCTCTGCAAAGAAGGGCTGTGAACATGCACCTTGTTATAAATCATTTTGTGGCCTGTAACTGACCCTGCCTTACAGAGAGCCAGCTGGACCTGATATATTTGGAGCAAACTGCTGCTGAAATATATCTTGGATTTCCTCTGACCAAAATTTGGGACTTCCCTAGCAGTTGCAGTGTGCTCCTGCCCTGGGATGAGACAAAGGAGGAGTTAACCAGCATACGTGGCATAGGTAGGAAGTCAAGATTTTGATTTCAGGTAGTTAAAATCTCTTTTCAGCTATAAAAAGCTTCAGTTGGTACTGAGTTGGATGGTTAAAAAGATTCTCCCTAAGCTCCAAGTTTTTCTTGGTAGTCTCTTAATCCCTGAAATCCTGAAATCTGACAAGATTGCAATGGAAGCTTTGAGGCTGGTAGATGCAAGGGAACTGGGTGAGTTGTTTTGAGCTGGAAGGGGTGGCTCAAACCAGCAGTGGTGCATCTGAGTCCCCAGTTTCAGAGCATGAGCTTAAGGGCTGGCTCTTCCCATCCTGTCCTTCTCACCACCCCGCTGCTTTGCCCTCCTGCTGCCCCCAGTGAGTGCTAAGACAGAAATCCCAGGCATGTTTTCCAATACATTTGTTATTTTAAGTGGATGGTTTTATGGATTTTCCTGAAAACTGAGCTTTTACTAATATGCCAGATTAGTGTTGATTGGTGAAATGGGAGCCATGTGGAGAAGTCGAGGAGAGGCAGAACGTTCTGCTAGTGGCTCTTAAGAGATACCTGCTGTTAATGCAGCCTGCACCTAACTGGTGGTGTGGATGTATGCCTGGCTGTGTGTCTATAGCCCTGAACTTCCATCAGCAGGAGACACCCTACACATCAAACACACCCAGCATTTCAGGCGCTTGGAGTGATTAACTGAAGAGTTTGATTTTGTACCTAACAAGGTAGAATTGAGCTGAGAAGGAAAGAATTTGCATGTTTTCCTACCTTTGTCTGTGTCTGAAGAATAATTTTTAAGGGATTCTTTCACAGTCTGATTATTTTGAGAATGGTTGTGTAGCTCAGACATAAGAAAGGTTTCTCATAGCTGGGATGACTCAAAAGACTTTATATACTATTATATCAGATCCCGATAGGAATACCTGAGTTACAGTTTCTTATCTCTTTCCACCCTGTCCTCTATATTTTTTTTCATTTGCTTTTAGCTTTATAAGCTTCAGAAATTCTTGGTGGCATTCTTAAGCTACTGTTTTGCTCAAGAGGCTGATATTTCAAAATTAAGGAAAACTAGCTTGCCTCTTGGATGAGAATGTAAAATAATTGCACAGCATACCCCTCTTCCAAAATTTGCAGGAGTTCCTGTACCTCCAGTGTTTGGCACAGGGGCTCGGCAAGGATGGATATTGGAGGTATCTTTATCTCTTTCATGGAAGTGTTCTATGGTCTCTGAAAAATCCCTGTTTGGAAATGTATGGTAGCACTTGATAGCCTTGCTTTGGAAAACTTCCCTGTGCACTGAATGTGTGCCAGGCACGTGGGGCTCCCAAATGGTCAATATGGATAAATCCAATAAGTGAAATAACCGTTCTTAACAGAACTGGTGAATTACCCACATCTGCAGGCAAAGGATTTGAAGGATTCCTTGACTTCTGGAAGCAGGGAGCCTTCTCCTTGCTTTGGGCAAGCAGCGTTGCCTCACATGTCCTCTGCATCAGCTGGTGGCTTCTGTGTCAATGGGTGAGAAGTGCTGTGGGAGAGAGGGTTTGGCACTAGGAGAAACTATGCTTCGGCACTTACTGCTACAAATCATTTTGTCCTCATCTGCCCTTCATGCTGAGCAAAACTCTTTATTGCCTAGAAGCTAGGAAAATAATGTTTTCAGTCTTTCTGGGGACAGAAGCCAGCAGGCAGGTTCTGCTGTACGGCGCTTTCAAAATCTGCCACAGGTGAAGCAGGGAGAGTGTGGGGGACCCAATCTTGTATTTCCCCAAACCTATTGTGTTAAAATTGGCATTTACTTACCGGCGGCTCATCAACAAAGTAGAATATGTAGTGACTACAGTGCTCTAGAAATTGCTGAAGGTCCAGTGGTATTTGGGGCTTTACTGACTAACCCAGCTGAGGGAAGGGGGGAGAGTGTGTTCATTATATTTGCAGATGACATTGAATTGGAAGGGCTGCAAAAAGCATTGAATTCCAGATGGCCCTAACCAATTTGAGCAATTCAATGGCAGGTGCAAATTTTTTTTAAAAAATAAGACTAAGTTAGTGCACAAAAATAGGTGAAGAACGGAAGATTTGGAGGTGTTGGCTTCTCAGAAAAGGATCTATGAATCACAAACTATTATGCGAGACAGCAGTATAACACTTGTGGAAAAAGATGAATGTACTGGGGTGTATGAAAAGAAAGACAGGCTGTGTGTGGTGTAATCCTGCTGCATTTAGTGGCTGATGCAGCATGCCAAGCTGAAGCTCTGACACTTCTGGGCAGGGGACTTCAAAAACGCCGCGGGCCAAGCAGAGAGACTTGACAGAAGATCAACAAAAACAATTGTGAGTCAAAAAAACCACAGTCTCCGGAAGATGGAAACATTTTTGGCTGTTTGGCCTAAAGAAGGTGTTGTCATAGCAGTTTGCAAATATGCAAAAGGCTGCTTCAAAGAGAAGAAGGAATAATTTCTTTTCCAGATTATGTCAAAGCCTTAAATTGCTCCTGGAAAGATTCGTATTAGACCTTTTACAACACTAGTGTTTCCTGCTCCTAAAAAACCTTTACCCAGAGGATTGCTGAAGCTGTCTTGAAGAGCAAGTTAGGCAGTCATCTGTCAGGAATGATGCATCTGTGGTGGATCCTTTGGGGACTGTGGGAGGCATTGGATGATCCCTGGATGTCCATTGCAGCCCTGTTTTTACCCTGATTTCCCAAGGAAGCAAACTCTGTGGAACTGTGCTATGTCTTTCCATCTCTCACAATTAACTATTTAACTTCTAAGGTCACTTTCTACCCAATTTGAGCAATGTGGAGAATTCCAAGGCCTGAAGTTTCTCTGAATTTTACAAAAGTCAGTGGCTCAGTAGGAGAGAGAACTAAATTCACATCCTTGCTTCGGGAAAGGTAATTAACTATCAGTCCAAATTTATCCAGAGAGCTGATCAGCACGTTTATTTCTGAACCATTTGTGTCACACTTGACTCCGTTAAGCATGTGGGAGGGAGCCTGGGCAGTGGTAGGGGGGAGGGATGTGCTGCTGCTTCCATGGAGGGGAGGTGACAGCACTGGCCAGGGACAGGGAGGAGAAGCAACGAGGATCATAGAAACCTTGGTTACAAGAGACCTTTGGAGGTCTGTAATCCCATTCAGCTTGAGATGGGACTGTTGCCAATACTAGATCATGTTGGCTGTGACTTTGTCTTCCCAAGTCTTGAAAGGCTTCAGGGATGGAGATCCCCCACCTCCCTGGTGATCTCTTCCAGGGCTGCACCACCCTTCCCCTGGTATTTTCTGGTACGAACCTTCCAAAGTGCAACTTCTCCCTGTTGCCCCTTGTATCGTTTGGACCTGCTGTGTGACTCTGTAATCCTTACAACTACTTTCAAATAAATGTAATCTGTTATTAGATTGCCTTTAGGCTTCTCGTTGCCAGACTCAACAAGCCCAGCTCCTTCCACCCTTTCTTGAAGGCCACGTACCACAGACCCCTGGCCATCTTGGCAGCCCTCACCTGGATCTTCTCCACATCCTTCTTGAACTGGGGGATGGCCAGGTTCAACAGTAGTTAGTGTGATTCCATGTAGCAAACTGAAACCTTTTGATCTTCTTTTTGGAAGGAATATAGGAAAGAACAAGGTATTTTATAGCAAGGGAAAAAAATCACATCGGTATAAGATTATAGCTGCAGAATTCACTATGTGTAAGATAGGGGTGTTTGAGTTGTCCTTGCTACTTTAATTTTTTCTTCTTGTGTATATGCAATCTGGTGCAGTTTCAATGACATACTTTGTTGTCCAGCATAATTTCTGAATAGTTTGGATGCTGGAAGAGGCTGAGAAGGTAATAAGGAGAAGTGCAGCCCAGTGAGATCCAGAACAGTCGTCCTGCTCTGGATTCTAACAAAAACATCCCAAATAGTGCCAGGAAAAAATGACTGTAAACCAGTCACCCGGGACTGAACTGTGATAAACCAAGCAAACCTCCTTTTAGTGTGTCCTGATGTTTTGTGCACTTTGAAAGTGGCTATAGTTTATATCCATGTTGCCTACCCAAAACAGGGCTTTCTGGCAGAGAAACAGGAATATTGTTAGATTGGGCCATACTGCCCTAACTTGGGAAGCACTTACATACCTAAACCTGGGCTTTCAGGAAATACTTGGATGGAAGAAGGAGCATTTCACCTCCTCTGACCCATGCCTGGGTTGGATTCTGATTAAAATTGAAAGAGTGACTATAAGGAAGAAAGAAAAGCCAGGCAGCAGGGCAGGTGCTGCTCTTCTGCTGGAGCCTGAGGACTGGCTGATGTTTGCAGCAAAGCTCCTCATCTGCATGTTGCGTGTGGTGCTTGGGCTTGAGGAGGTTAAAGGAGCCTCCGTGCTGTCCCAGTAGCAGAGGAGAGCTGGTGCCAGCTGGGGAGCAGGGCACAGTTGGACTAGCAGCTAAGATTGTCTTAGGATTTACTCCCCCTTGTTTATTCTCTTGTAAGCACTCAGGGCTTGTGCATCAACAGCTCGAAGCCTGCAGGAGGGTGTGTGTGTGTATGTGGAAGGTTTTGAGCTTATCTGTTCATCCCTACCACTGCACTAATCAGTGTGGTAAAAGATATTCTCCTTCCCTGGGGAAGTCTTTTCCTCCCTACAGGGGACCACTGTTTCTTCGTTAAACGGTTACTCTGAATTTGTATGTAAAAACACTTACAGTGTCAGTCTCAGTTCTTGGCCAATCCAGCTGTTAAGATAATAATTCAGAATGAGAGAACATCATTCAGATCAAATAGGCATTTTCCTTTGAGGCTAAAAGCACTGAAGATGTCAGGATACCCAGATGTTAGGAACAGATTGGAAAAGGTATTTCTCAGTTTAGTTACTGCAAGTACTGTTGTGACCCGGTGCTATAGCAATACCTTTGGAAATTTCTGACTCTCCCCTGCTTGCCTTTTTGATGGCAGTCTCTAGCAGTCTGTACTCGGTGATCTCATCTTTTCACCTGTATTATTCCAAGTCCAGGTTTCTTGACCGTGAACTTTCTCAACATCCAATTTCTCAGTCAAGGTGGTGGTTAAAGTCCCCTACGTCTAACCGTAACTCGCCGACACGTTTTTGAGAGATGGATGTGAAACAATCCAAGCTAAAATGTGGTATTACCCCATCTTAACATGCCAGTTATTTCCCTAGGCATTACAGTGACAAGAGCTGTCCGTGGCTGTAGAGAAAAGCTTTGTGTTTATTGGTTTTGTAGCCGCAGTAATTTTACTGCGTGATTCTAACTGAATACTCGGTGCTTGGACAGGGAAAATCGGCTGGCTATTTCCATTCGAAAAGCTGGGTTATAGAAGTTCACAGCACCAGATGGCTGTGCATACTTATAATGCTGTGGATTATTAAAGGGCTGTTGTATTTTCCTCTTTCATCCTTCCTTTATTCCTCCTCCCCACATCAACAAATTAATGCCGAATGCTTGGGAATCTGTCCTGCGCAGACTTTACATCTTTTCATTGGAAACTTTGTTCCAGCTCTTTTGAACTGGTCGAGTTTTGATCACCTCCTTGCAACTGGTTGTGGGCTGAATGATGCCCTGGACTGTGTGAGCCTCCTCAGCGCAGTCCTAGGCTGGTTCAGCACGTTACATCTCATAGATGCTGTCCCCAACCTGCTCCTTCGGAGTTGACGCTTTGTTTTCTAAAGGCAAACGAGAAGCCCCTAAATGAGGCAAAACAGCTGTGTTGGTGTGAAGACTCCAAAAACCCTCTGCCTCTGGCCAGCAGCCTGTGGTGCCATCCAGATCACATCCTTGCCCAATACCCCATTAATGCTTGTTTTGCCAAGACTTCTCCAGCGATGCAGATTTTACTGTTCAGGTGCCTCACAGAATGGACCCCGCTCTTGTATGAAAGATGTAGTGCCAAAGAGGACCTTCAATTCATTTAATTTTAATAGCTAACAGCATGTCATCTGTCTACCACAACAGAGATGGATTTTAAAATGTAGTTACTCCAAAAAATGACAAGATGGAGACATGTGCCCTGCCTCCAGCACCATACATATGTGTTAGATTGAGTCGTTTTTGTGGGGGTAAAAAGAAAAGCCTTGGCTCTTCATGTTTGTGATACCTGGGTGCCATTTGTGCCCAGACTGACTTTCTTGTTAATGGTTTTTAGTGGTCCAGATGTCTTCAATGGGATTGCAAACAGCAGCAGTTGGTGAACATAGAGTGGAGATACATACAGGGACACGTACACAGATCCAAGCAGTGGAACAGCCAGGTGTGTCTGTAGGATAGACAGCAGCTCTTGCATCCCACATAGGTTCTGCAGAGCAGGAAAGGCTCGTCCTGATTCATGTAATTAACATCCAGAACAAACTCCTTTATATTAAAAATTCTGCCTGCCCAGGTCAAGGGTCTTTGCAGCTTCTTGAAGGATGGTACCTGTATGGCCTGTCCTCACAGGGGTGTGAGTGTGCCTGTGGTAAAAGATGCACTGCTGAAATCTAGACACTTCTGACATCTAATTTAAAAAAATACTTAGGGGAAAAAAAACCCCAAAACTCAGAGACATGAATATAGTAGAAATATTTTAAAGAACTGGTATCCAACAGGAAAATGGATTGGAAACCTCTTTAATTTAAAAAAAAAAGTATAAAGCCAACATAAACCAGTTGTGAGCAGGTTTTGTGACCGCTTGGCAGCAACGTGCTCTCCTATCCCAAGCAGAGTAAAATTCAAGGACTCTGATATCTGAAATCAGCCCTGAAAGCTGCTCTGCCCACGGAGTGCTGGCTCCCACCCCCACCTAGCTTTGGTTTAGTCAGACGAGAAGGGGCTCGCGTTGGTAACGCAGGTCAGTGTTTTATTTCAGACGCGCGCGTCGGGAGCTCTCTGTGCTGTTCACCAGGTCTGTGCTCGCCTCAGCTGTGAGTGAAAGAGGTGGGTTGGTTGTTCAAACCAGAGAACAGCGTGTTGTTTGTTCCCTGCATGCTGGCGTGGACGGCGCCTCAATAGCTTTTATGCTGATGTGAATAACAAGAGGGGTGGTGAATGGATTTAATCACAGAAGGCCCAGCACTGCATGCAACCACCTAGCCTAAGTGACACTCAGAGGAGGATTTCTTGCTTTTCCTCCTCCTCCAGACTCAGAGCCTGAGTCTGAATAAAACATAGCACACTTGAGAGCTCTTTAAGACATTGTAAACAATGCTTTCCCCCGAATTTTTTATCTAGCAGGGCTGAGGCTGCAGGTCGGTGATGCGCCCCATGTTTTATGCAGCTTAGAAGCTGAGGAGATGCTTTTGTAGGAGATGCTGGCACACCTCAGAAGCAGCAGCTGTCGTTCCTGAGGAGCCAGAGCTACAAATCTCCATCGCAGGAGTTTCTCCCATTGTCATTAAGGCTGTAAGACAGACTGTGGTGGTGGTTTCATACTTGGTTGAAGTGCTGCTAATTCTGGACTCTGTGCCAGTTGCTCACTTGGGCTGATGAAGCTGCTTCTGCAGCCATCTGGTGAATCATGCCAAGGAATGGTGGCTGAAAACTCCAGCAGAAAAACTAACAGAAACTCCCTGATTTGGCTCGTATTGGTTGCACAGACCAAACTGTTTGTGCTGGCACAATGGAGGGTGCTGCATCAAAATGGGAATGAACCACAGAAACAGTGTCCTTATCTTCTGTGGCATTGAGCATTGCTGTTAACAGCAGTAAACATGATATGAAGGCAGTCCCACTGACCAGGTGCATGTGTTCAACCCAGTCTATCTCTTGGGCCAGGCTTATTCCCAGTAAATCCTTTTTATCTTGTAAAACTTTAAAGTAGCTGTCTGATGGTTTTCTGTAGGTGAACCTGGCAGGAACCCGTGTGCTCCTGTAGGGCCTCTCACCCTCCCTGGTGCTTTGAGGCTTCTCTAGTGCTCAATCAGACTCATCCTAAATATCAGTGGAAGTGGGATACAGTATTTTTAACCTAGGAGTGATCTTTTGCAGCTGTGCTAACACGCTTTGTGCTTCATGTTTTTATAAAGACTGACCGGTGAGGGAGATTCAGGCTTTTGCAGTTCTGGGTGTCCCCCACCTTCCCCATAACATCGTCTTTAGATCATGTCAGTTCTCCTGAAAACAACGTGTAACTTGGGTAGGAATCAGGAAATCAATCTGTATTTTTCCTTCAGTGGGTACTGCCAAGACTAAAAGCTTGGAAGCCAGATGACTGGTGGTTCTTTTATTTGCACAGGGCTAACCAGAAGATTCCTCTGCAGCTTTGACTTTCTAGGGAAAATGTCAGGTGGCTTCAGTGTGTGTGTGTGTGTGTAGGCTTGTGCACTGAGTGCTGCGCCCGTGGGGTCGAGGAGACCTCTTGGATGGTCAGGGAGGAGTTAGCTTGGAGATTGCTGTAGTCAGGCTCAAGCAGGTCACCTGTGAGAAATGGGTCTGTCTGAAGGTTGCCTGGTTGCCATCTCAGACTTCATTCACAGTTTCGCCAGGCAGTGACAGCATGATGAGACTTTGGAGTTTGAGCATTGAACAGTTGACCCTGTGCCACCTGAGCGACCCTGTGGTCCTCCTCCAGGTTATCTACGAAGGTGCAGGTGCTGAAAAGTGTCACCTGGGCCAGGAGGGATGTAAGGGGACAGGCACTCCGACGAGGAGGAAATTTTGCCAATAACTGCAGTTCTTAGATATATGATACATCCTTACAGCCCATCTTCTTTCCTGTCTTTCCAAGAGGCCTATTAATCTCTTGGATTCAGTTGTTGAACAGGGTAACTCTGCACAGAAGATAGAAATAAGGAATGGATGACTGCACAGCTCATCTCAAAGATCATGAGTTACTAATCACTGGTTTTCTGTTTCAAATATCCTCACAGTCACTAGAGAAAATCCAGCAGTCTTTCCTGCCTCCTAGGGATCTCTGCATGCCTCAAGGTTTGTGCTAGTAGGTAGGATGTGGGTTTGGTTGGAGTATTTTTGTTTTAATTTGTGTCCTTCACAGCTTACAGTAGTACAAGGCTTTACTGCATTTTATCTCTTGTGATCTCAGAAGCCTGGCAGTCCTTCTCCTGCCTGGTGAACAGAGGGAGAGCACTTTAGAGCTGTTGTCCTGTAAGCAGGAGCTGGTAAGTCTTTGCCTGTGCTTCTTGATGCTTAGATAAAGGAGAGCAAAATGGTGGCAGGCTCTGAGCCTGCACACAAGAGTAAAGATGTACTGTTGTTTCCTTTGGTTGTTGCAGGGACCCTTGTTATTTCTGCATTAGGGTGAGCTATTCAGATTTACTTACCGCAGCTCTTCTGCTCTCCCCCCCCTTTTTTTAATTCTGATGGATCATGTTTTTAGCCACTCTGCTAAATTCCAGAGTTACAGACGTTACTTTCCAGAGGATGTTCAGTCCTCCAACGTGAGGGCAGATAGTCTCCAGCATTAAACTAGTATGTATCCAGTGTTTGTCTCATGAGAAATGAGGGTTGTGAAGTGGATGCTGCAGCAGCTGTCCCAGAGGACTTGGTTGCAGTTGTTGGAAGAGCCAGTCACGTGTAGGAGGTCTCTGCTGGCATTCAGAACATTCTGCTCAGGACGTGGCTATTCTACCTTTTTTTCAGATATGTAGGAAGCCACCAGAACTACTGTAGTACCTTTCCCTTCTGGAGGAATGCAGAGGGAAGGGCACAGAAGTTATACTCACACTGCACTGTATTTGAAATCAGTTCATAGAGGAACAGGGCTGCAAAGTGAACAAGTATCGGTGACTTCTCTTCATTTTTGTGGCATTTTTGTGCAACAAAGGAGAGGAATTGGTCACTTCAGCAGTGAGATTAAAGGCAAAGCTGTCTGATGGGGTTTAGCTGATGCAGTGTTTCATGACCACTGGGTGGGAGCATTTTCCTTCCAAGCCATTCTCTGTTTCTCCTCAGAGAAGCAGAGGGGTAGAATCTCCTCTAGATCACGTCGTATGAATGCACCTCGTGTCCTGCACACACCCCCTTCTTGGTGTTCCCCAAACACACCAGCGTGGACCTTCCTCAGCTGTTACACAAGCTCCCACAGCTTGCAATATTAATCATGAGGGTTCCTAGGGTTTTGCTAAGTTAAAACTGCTGGTTTGCCAACTGATGAGAGGTTTCCAGAGAGTGGATATATTTTTCCAGGGACTAGGGTTGAAAATTGCTAAATTCATTCCACTCAGTGCTTCAGTAGAATGTAGCCTTACCTATTTTTAAAGAAAAGACTTCAATGAAATGAACCCAAAGATGTGTATGGTGCAGCAAATGAAACCTCTGTCTGCATAAACAGATCAATAAACTGATTTGTGTTGGCTGACCAGAAGAAAAATCTAATTGCAGGTGCTCCATATTCAGCGTTTGTGGTGAAACTAGAGTAATTGGAATAATGAGAAATCCAGTTTGCTTTTGTTTGGAGTTTACTCTTCTTTAGGTTTCATTAAACTGGTGCCGTGCAGAGGCCTCACAAGGCTTAGGCTGGTCCTCACAGTTTCTAGGTCTTCAGACTGATATGTTCTTCATGGATTTCTTCATATTCTAAATTACCACGTTTGCCATCTTTTAATATGACTTGAAATGACTGAAGTAATATTGTTCCTGGTGGTTAGAGGTTCATTTCACCTGCCAGAATCTCCTGCTCTGTGTTGGGCAGCAATCAGTGGACTGAAGTTTGAATGCATCTGAATGGCAAAATAGCTCTCAGGTGGCCTCAAGTTCCAGATCTGTGCAGTTACAAACATTTGCAAGAGGAAATAATGCTCTCCTGCATGTCCTAAAGATGCACTTCCAAGATTGTTGTGTCAGTCCTCATGTATTTTTTATTTGAATGCATCTCTTGCATCTCTTTGGATTTAGTTAAAAAAGAGAGGATGGACATCCTGGCAAGAGACAATATTCAGAAAGGTTTTAGACAGATGGAAAGAAATACCCCAGGAAAAACACTGAGGTTAGAGTTGTGTGAATGTGTTTTCTCTGCGTGAGTGGGACAAAAGCTGTTTCAAGGTATCTCAGCCTTCTCAATGGCTGGTAACAGTGATGAAGATGGTGGTAAAGAGTTCTTAAAAAGTTATCATTGCAAGGAGAGTAGAACTGTCACCAGTATTTAATACCCCTTTGAGTTAAAGTCAGTAAATTGGATAGACATGCTGTTAGCTTAGAAGTCTCATTAGCATTATTTGGAGAGTGGAAAATGAGTCCTCTATGAATGGAGCAGCAGGGTGAGCTTTCTGTCTGCTAGGAGGAGGATGCAGAAGGAATGATGGGGAGTTATTGGGGTGTAGATAGGTGATGATGAATTTACAATTTTAACTGTATGAATAGTTGATAACTTAAATGAGTCAAAAAAAAAAAGCTACAGAAAATAGACTTTTAAAAGTTTCTGAAGGCAAGCCTGGTAAAACTGGAGGTAAATCCCCTTGGTGTTGGGTTTCATTTGGATCTGTCCATCTGTGGAAGAGAGAACCCAAAGGTCATCTGTAACTGGAGATCCGGGGTTTTAAAGGAAGGTGATGTGCTGACCTGCCGGTTGACATTCGGTACAACCCTGGTATTATCTGAGATTATGCCAATAAAGACTAAACCCTGCAAGTTGATTCCCTTCACTGTTATTTAACCGAGGAAGCACCTTATCCAGAAGTCTGGTAGAACATCTATAGGCTTGAAATGCAATTTATATCTCCCTGCGGCAGAGGCAGGTTTGGCTTTTAGGTTTTATTATTATAAATAACTTAAAGGTTGAGCTCTTCGAAGGGGCCATAGTTTTGCAAAACAGAGCAGCCTGTTCAATTGCAATTGTAGCCTTTATGGTGGTTTTTGCTACATTTGAAAAGGTTTTTTGCTGGTTTATTTATCCTTTTTATAAACAAACACTTTAATGAGTCTCTGATCAAAGATTGTCCCTGTTCTATTCTAACAGGCACCTGTTTTTTTTCTTACCATTCATTGCCAAGACACGTTTCATCATCTAAGAAAAAGTGATTTAAGGCAGGTCATGACAAACTAATTATATTTGAAAGAAGTAGACAGGACAGCTTGAATTTTAAGAATTTTTTAAACTGGTTTTGTTCTTGAAACACTGAGGGGAGTGGATTTTGGATGTGGTTTCAAAGCACAGAGGTGGTGTCTGATCCACAGAAGACTGTGCTTCCTTTTTGAGCACTCTGGTGCTTAAGTATTTCCATTTCTATCGTGAATACATTCAGGAACATTTATAGTTTTTTATTCATGTACCACTATTTTCTTTATATCAAGTAGTTCATACCATTTTCACTCCCCTTTCTTGCAGAGTTATTGGCAGTGATCATATATCCCACTTTAGCTAAGCTGAGTAAGCCAGACTGTTTTAGTCATTGCTTGTAAAATAAAACTTTCTGTACCCTGATCATTCTAGTAGCCAGTTTCTTAGCTAGAGTTTGAGTTCATCTTTCCTGGCCAGGCCACTGACTGTCCAGGGCTGGGAGCAGTGCTGTAACTCTCTCCTGCCTTTCATTATAAAATCCTCCTGGGGATTAGCTCTCTCACCAGTGCCTTTGAGTCTTTTGAAAGAGAAAATTGCTTTTGGTAGCAATAAATTGCAGACCTCAAAAAAAAAAAAATCAGGACATATCTTTTTTAGACCATTTGGACAAGAAAAAGTCATTATATCTGACTGTATAGTTGGTGGACCCCAGATTTTAAAATAGCTGAATTCTTTTCTTTCTCACCAAACAAAGTGAGGAATGAGACACAGAATAGCAGCCTTTTTCTTTTTTTAAGACATTTTTACACATGCTGTTTCCACTCACACATGTGTGTTTGTACATGACCTTAATTATTGTATCAGAATCTTCACTTCATTGCATTAATCTGCTCAGGCTTTTTTTAATGCTGCTTGGGATGTTGTCTCCATGTACTTGAAAAAATCAGTATTGGTGGTTTCAGGAGGGGTGAGACCCACACAACACCCAGTGATTGCAGAAACCTGCTCATGCCCAGAGCCATTCCACACTTGGTTTTTTAAGCGAGCCATACTGCCACCTCCACTCCACTTTTACAGTGAATTTTGCCACGGTTTTCTTCCTAGCTTTGTCCACAGCCCAACCTTCACATCATGCTAAAGGAAATGTTCTCACTTCTCATGTTAGTGCAAATATGGTATTTTGTCAGAAATTAAACAATTCCAGCATGTAGGTGTTTGTCTGATAAGTTGTTATGGCTATATTTTGGTGTACTGGGGGGGGCTATAGGTGGAATTTATTATAGGAGTAATTAATTATTTTTGGCTTGTCTCTTTAAAACTAGTATTTTGTAAAAAAAAAATCTTCCTCTTTCCATGGTAAGCGTTCCTGAAAATTCTTTTTATCTAACATTTGTATACATTTAGAACATTTTATGGGGTTATTTCCAGCTGGGCTGAGTTGGCTGTTCTAGGGTTGACCAGTAGCAACATCTAGATGTCCCTCAGAGTGAGACTGAGTACCACAGCAGCAAAATGTCTTTAGTTTTGGTTTCAGGATTGATGCAGAGGTCAGTGCTCACTTGCTAGATGCGTGCCTTAAGAGGAAGGGTCAGAAGAGACCCAGGGATCTGGTGTCAGGATCCATCCTCTGTGAGCAATGACTTGCTTTCAAGCACTAATGGCTTCATGGGATACAGAGCACTTGGGTTGAGAGGGTCTTCAGTGGGATACCATTACTGTTCTTTTGAAACTTAACCCTATCCTGGCTAAACCAGGACAGATACCATTACCGTTCTTTTTGTAATGGCTCGATGGTTTTGGAAGATAATGTGAGAAGATGAGGGGGGAGGCCTCAAGGCCAGCACTGGGACGTAGGTCTGGCAGCCTGTGTGTGTCTGTTTGGTGCAGCAACTGGAGCAAGCTTGGGTGTGTGAGCAAAGTGTGTGTCTGAGGCTGTGACTGCTGGTGAAGGTCGAGCCAGAGGAGGGGGTGAAGGGACCTGGGGTGTCCATGTGTGTGTGTCTCTAACCATAGGAGGATCTGGCGACCAGAGAGACCAGGGAAGTCCCAGCCAGCTGCTGGGGAGGCAGCTGGGTCTGGGGGTTGACAGGCCACTTGTGTGTGGCCACACACGTGTAGGTGTCTGTGGGGAGGAGTGAAGATGCGGGGCCAGCTGCCAGACAGCCTGAGTGTGCACGGGGTCTGTAGGGTGTGAGCAAGGGGAGTCTGTGCCACAACTGGAGTGGGGTCTGCAGCCCCAAGGGGTTGGGTTTTCCCAGCTGGGGAAACTGGGATCTAGGGTCAGCTACTGGGCGGGCTGAGTGCCTGAGCCCAGCTGCTGGTGGGATCCACGCTGCACCCATGTACATGTAGATGTTTCCCACTAATTTGGCCTCTCCCCCTGAGAGTCTGAAGTAATTGTGTCTCATTCTCCTTGGGCAGATACTGTTGGTTACAACTTGGAAGATTTGAGGATGAGAGAGAGAACAGAAGCAGCAGAATGCCCCAAAGCGCCTTTTGGGCATAGGAGGAGTTCATTAAACAGCAAAGCTGTGGCAGGATGTTTTGTTCTAATTCTCTCTCTTGTGTTTCAGCCCTGGCCCAGTGTGTCCAACCTGGCCAAGGATTTCATCGATCGTCTGCTCACAGTGGACCCCAGTGACAGGATGACAGCCCTTCAGGCCTTGAAGCACCCGTGGGTGGTCAGCATGGCAGCCTCTTCCTCCATGAAGAACCTCCACCGTTCCATCTCACAAAACCTTCTCAAGAGGGCATCTTCCCGCTGCCAGAGCACCAAGTCAGCCCAGTCCACCCGCTCCAGCCGCTCCACCAAATCCAACAAGTCGCGGCGGGTTCGGGAGCGGGAGCTGCGGGAGCTCAACCTGCGCTACCAGCAGCAATACACGGGCTGAGCAGGGGGCTGGGGACCTGCCAGGCATCTTTCCAGATGTCTTCTCTGCCGTGTAGGTGTGCAGCACCCTTTGCCACACGCTCGCTCGGTGAGGAACATCCAGGTTCCTCCCTCCAGGTGTCCCCCTGCGTGGAGGAGAAGCAATCTCGTGGTGGCCGTCACACCCTGCGAGCTGAGCCCTGGGGTCTCATGCAGGAAACAGGGAAGCCCTTGTGGGCTCAGAGCACAGCTCAGAGCCTCAAGTACTACACAAATTAAGGAGCCACATGCGGAGAAGAGCTCTCTCTGTAGCCTGGGAGCTTGGTTGTTCATAGTTATTTATTAATTCCAGAGCGTTAAGTTTTCTCTCACTTGCATATGAAGAAAAAAAATATCACTTTATGTGTATGTACATGCACGTCATGTGTGCACATACACCTGTGAGTGTGTATATGTCTTTAAAAATCATATATACACACATTTTGAACTGGTTTAGTCAGACTCTGTGGTGCCTTTGCAGTGAAGCTGGTGAGTCACATGCAATTAGGAGTAGGATAGCTCTGACTCACCAGCGTGCTGCCCACCAGCTCCTTGTCCCAGTACGGTGCCGAGGAGATGCCAGCCAGCAGTTTTCTGTGACATCTGGGAAGCTGTGAGGTTTCCCCCGAGGGCTGCCATCCACCTGATGACGTCGAGGGTTTGCTCAAGCTGTGTGAGAGCTGCTGTGCAAGTTGGCAACAGGGCTGAAGTGCTGCGAGCTCGGAGCTGTAGTCGGGTTCCTTTGATCCGGACTGGATGGGTGCTCCTGGTGGAGGGGTGGGAAGAGGATCTCTGTGCTGCGGGAATTCCATGGTACACAGAGAGATGTCGTTGGCAAGGCAGGTTTTTGGGGGGTTCCTTGCTGTCCCCCTTGAATTATCCTTCCCCTATTTATGGCAAAACCATTGCCTTACCATGCTGGGTTCATTCTTGCTGTGACGTGGCCCTGTCGTGTCTGTGACCTGTTACACATCTTGTGCCCTTCAGACTACTGTTACCAACCACGTCACTTCACCAAACTTTGGTGGTTCCAGGTGTTGCTCCCTGTCTGCAGATTTTACAGGGCTCCCTTACTTTGCATGCCTGTTCTGCCCCAGTCTTGCTCTGCCTGCTCTGGGACAGTGGGGTGGTGCTGGGAGCTGTTGGGATGGCCACAAATGGTTTCATAGCATCAGGGTAGGGGCTTGAGTAGTGGAGATCTAATCCTGGAGCATCAGCAGAGATAATGCCCTGGAGACACTGCAGGACAACCTCAGAGCTGTTAGGTGTGATTTACATCCAACAGGAAGGAGCTGCCTTTCGGGTTTCCTTGTGGTGATGCGGGGGCCTCTTGTGAAGGACCTCTCAGGGGAGGTGGGTGCTGTAGAGCTGAGCTTCGTGCAAGCCTGCTGAGATGTCTTCTCAACTCATCAGAGCAGCAGAGGGGGGCTGTTGACACAGTCTCGGGGTGGATTTGCCTTCTTGTAAGAGCAGAGACAACATCTGCAGGGAAGGGGAATGCTGGTTTTGAAGCTTTTAGTACAAAGCCATACGGTTTGCTTCATGCTGTGCACTTGAAGGGCTTGCCTGGTTGTGGACTGGAGATGCAGGCTATGCAAGCTCCAGGGGCTCGTGAGCATGGCCCTTCCACCCAGGACTGATGGCTACAACGCTGTGTTTTAGTGTCAGCAAGGTTTTAAGTGGTCAGTCACATCCCCGGGGAGCTCTAACTGTACTGGCCACAGCCCTTCTTTGTCAGCAAACAGCAAAGCTGCTCAGCTTCAGTGGGAGAACACTGAGTTTTTCTGTGCTAAGGAAAAAAAGAAAAAAAAAAAAGGGCATTTGTAGGGATACACTTCCCACCCCAAAGCTGAGATAGGTCATAACCACTGTGAGCACAGCCTTGTGCATCCAAGCGTGCCATGGGGAATACAGCAGAGGAAACCTGAGGACAGCCAGTATGTGTAGCAGGGGTGAATTCTAAACTCTTTGCATGGTTTTGCATATTATTTTGAAAACTCTGCATCCTTGCGGGCTGCCCTTTCTCCGAGTGGCCATGCTACCATATCACATGCAGTCTTTCTTCATCAGCATTAATGGATACCACAGAATTACCAAAATTTTTTTTTTTCTTCAACTCTGTGGACTGCAAGAAAAAAGTTTCTTCAGCTTCTTTTACCTTCCCATGTAGTTTTCCTGGTTCGTTACCACCGTGAACTATAAACTAGACGTGATTTCTGACAAAACAGGCAGCTTGCCACATTTTGCTTCATCAACAATTCAGTGCCTGTCATATTACTGCCAACAGCTCTCCAAAAGCAGCAACCGCTCGAAGACAAGTATAACAACAAGTATAACCACAATTAACTGGAAAATTGTTCTTGCCCTGTATGTGAAGAGATGGCCAGATGCTCTCTCAGAGGCCTTCTGGTTTTTTAGCTGTTACTCGTTAAGTCTTCTGCATGTTTGGAGCATCATACCCAGCCACTGTGATCTCTTTTCCCTCCTGGGTGCTTTCATGGCCCTTCCCCAGATTATCTTGCGTATTTATCCTTAAAAGAGGTATTTGGCCTATGCGAGGAGGTCAAACTGATGAACTGAGCCAAGACCTCTAGAGCTGGAGAGCCTTCCCTTTAACCACTAGACCATCAAAATGCACAGGCGTTGTGCAGGTGTCTACCCATGCTGTTCCACCTCTTGTGGGGTGGGGGAGAGATGAAGGTGGAGAGGAGGTCAGGATGTGGAGCTCTGGTCTGACCAGGCTTATTTCTCCACCCTCACAAAGCAGAATAAAAGTCTGTTTCATCTGTGACAGTTTTTGCTTCATTCCTACATTCAGCAATTGGTTTTTCACCAGGAGAAGTTCAGAGCAATGTCATTTGTGGTGAGTCTGGGCTGGAATATGTTTTGGGAAGCGAGATGTTGCTATATAGATGCCTGACAGTGTCAGTTTTCTGTGATGATATTCCGTGATGGGGAGGTGAGTTGGCAGGAGGGATAGCTGCAGCCTGCCTCTTTGGGCTGTGGAGATGTTTGTGGTCCTCAGGCATCCCACTCCTAAGGAATTACATCGAAGAGAACCAAGTCCAACCCATAAGAGGCTTTGGCTTTTCTAGAAAAAGAACCCTTAATTCTCTTTACAAATGCAATGTTTTCTTGTTTGCATGAAAAATCAATGTAAACATGGGGAAAATCTTTATAGGCTTTCCTTCCATCATTTGCTTATAACACTCTTGGCTCAATCCCTCTTCTTTTTATAAATTCAGTATTTGCAGGAACTCTTATACCCAGACAACATGCGTGGGCAGAGGGGAGACTAGCAGAGCTCTGTCCAAGTGTCCCTTGGAATCCTCTGTGATCTTTCTGTTTTCACTCTGTCTGGAAAACTGTGATGGTCCACACACTACGTTGCAAGGTCCAGCTTAAGAGCAGTTCCTTGGGTGCTTTTATCCTTACAATTGTGGCACACTTTCAGCTGGGTCTGGTGGGGGGGGACAGGCAAAGTGCTGTAATTTTGAGCCATGTGCTTTCAATCTGTCCTCTAAGAAACTCTTCACTGTGAATTATCTCGCTCATCTGTCTTCATACATGTTCCATAGGAGCACCTCAGTGCTCAGTTTATCTTAAGTCTCAGGAGTTTACACTTTTCAGGAGTGCCTTGTTTGGGGATTTTAGAAGCTGAAATCTCTGAAATTTTTTTTTTTGCCTTTCTGTTTAATTTTTTATATCTCCTTCTTTGGCTCTTAATGATGGTTCTTTATTTGGCTCGCAGGGTTTTTTGAAAGGCTTCCTCTGGTACTGAACTAGCCAGGAGAACACAGATAACAAATGCATGTTCCAGACCATTGCTGAGTTGCAGTCTTTTTATTAGCTGGAGTGCAAATCTCAGAGTGCTTTTGTCTTCTGTACTTTTGTTCATGCAATGAAAATGAAGTTGGAATGACACCTAGTGGCAAGCTGTAATGTGTCCTTGTCCAAGTACAGCTCTCTTCTAGTTACATTCCCAGTGCTTCTGGGTGAGATGCTCTTCCAAAGTGGAATCTGGGTTTAGTGTGCTGAGTCTTGAACCACACCTGCAGTCCTGGATGTTCACCCTTCTCAGCGTGGCAGTTTTCTCCTGTGCTGAGCCCAAAGAACAGCATTTGAGCCCACACAGGGATGAGCGTGAGTCTGCGAGCACCCGCTGGAAGGGGGGCTGAATGCTGGGGAAAAGATGTGCAAGTCAACCCCCAGTGTCTCAAGGAGAGCACCCTGCCTGGGGGAGACATCCTAGGGAAGGCCAGGAGAAAGCCAAGCCTAAAGGTGCTGAGCAGGAATCAGCAGGTTTGGGACTTGCTTCCATCACGAGACACGGTGGAGCAGCTCGGGGTGTTGCTTCCCAGTGTTTCAGAGAAAGGCAGTTTTAAGGAGTAAAGGGAATTATGGTTGTTTGTCTTTTGGAACTTAGCAGTACTGTGTAAAACAATCCCATCATTTTGTCCTGGGAGTTTGGCTGCTCTCTTGGGGGGGAGAATTATGCCTTTAAGGAACATGGCCTGTTGATTCCTTGATTTATTTTTTTTTTTTGAGGGTTATTGGAAATGAATGTGAAAAGGTCTTCCAGAAATAACATTAGGTGGTCTACAGACTTGCATCCAGATTTTTGAGTACGTAATGTATTTTTCTATGCATTTTGCTAAAACAGCAATTACTTGTCCATGTTTGATCTTCTTGTAACCCTTCTCAAGCTTCCTAAAAACTACCACGTCAACCCAGTGGCGGTAAGAAATCCCCCTTCCTTCGATCCAGAAGAAGTCTGTGCTGTTCAACACTGAGATTGTGATAGCATCCGGGTGCTCCTGCCAGTTCCTGGGCTGTGTTGTTCTTGGAAACATAGGACTGTACGTGAGGGACAGCTCTGTAGCCTCCTGAGGAGGGTAAGCCCAGACAAAAGGGCTCTGACCTCCTGATTTTGGTCGTGGTGTGGACACCAGCTGCAGTGCAGGGCCTGCATTACATATTTGTTTTGGAAATGATAAACCCTCAAACTCTTAACTTCTTTTGGAATTTGGATATTTTCTTTTTTTAGGTCAGATCTTTTCTGCTCTGGTAATGTACGTTCTTTCTTATACCCTGCTCCATTTCTCAGCCCTGTTTTCTACCCAGGTGTTTGGCTGAAGTACTCATATAGTCAACTTTTATATAAATGCACAAACTGGAATAGGAATTGTGGTTAATTCAGCTACTGGGCAGCAGCAGCTCTGGATTTGGCTCTGCAGGAGCCGTGGTGAGTCCTGGAGCAAGGCAAAAGCATCTGTATGGTGCCTAGCTGGTGGGAGAAGGCTCCCTTTGAGGACCCTGCAGTGCAGGCTCAGCTTAAGATGATCTGGTGCAACGTAGGGCAACTAATGTGTGGCTATTACAGGCCTCTTATTAGAGTGCATGGGGCCACATTCCTATTTTAAGTGATGATACTAAAGATTTGGAGGGTTTGAGGTGGGGTAGATTAAAATCTCAATTGTCTGACTTAATTTAGTTTTTTAAATGATGCGGAGCAACACAGAGATTAGCTGGGGGTGGAGGGGGGAATCACCCTCTGGAGGAGTTGCAAACTGTTCTCTGGCAGCAGTGTATTCCAGATGAGCCCTTGGATTTGCAGGGAGGGTTCTGGTTGTGTTCTGGGCTCTCACCAGCTCGGTTTTGTCCTGGAAGATACCACGAAGTGCCTGTTACCACTTGGTGCCGGATTCCCAGCCCCAGGTTGCCTACACCACTCTTGAGAGAGTTTTGGTGCTTTTTTTGCCCACTCAGGCTCCTCTTTCCACCTGGATTAAGAACGCAGCTCTTAGGTGCTTGAGAGGCAGGTGCCTGCATGTCAGCTGTGCCTTACTGATCAGTAAATCTGCCAAAAAAAAAAAATGTGAAGCAGCGGGGGTTGCGCGGTGGCAACGGCACCGTGGAGTTTGGTACCTTCCACCCTCAGTGTCCCTGCTGGAGGGATCACGGGACAGTTTTTTTCCTTCTGCTGAGAGTTTTCCTGTTGCCTGTCACTAAGGAAAGACACCTCCCGGGAAGCTCTCGGGACTGAAGGTCTTCCTGCACTTGCTGTTATTTTTGGTCGCCAAATTTCCGGTGCTGGGTTGGAACAGTTTGGAAGTCACTCCGGTTGTGTCCCATTAATCTCCTAGCAGGGCTGTTTGGAGAAGCCTCCAGTTCTGTGACTCACCTTTGGAGTCCTGTCTTTACACTAAGGACTGTCTTGTAGGATGAAGTCTGAACCATTGTAATTAGTCTGTAACGTTACAATTAGAGTGTACAGAATTATTTATTTTGTGTACTCGGTCTGCTAAACATGTAAATGTATTCTGTGTACCCATCGCTCTGCTGTCGTTACTGCTGGCTCCTGGATCTGTGCGTGGGCTGACTGCTGAAAAGCTCTGCTTTCTGGTGTGTGAGCGATGGGCAGTGAACTCAGGGAGAGCCAGGAGCTGCTCACCCCTCTAACGTGCTCTTGGAGCACAGCAAGAAGGTACCAAAGTGCCCGTAAAAGAGTTTTCTGGTTTTATGAACGCAGCTGCCACGCCAGGAGCTGCCTGAGGGAGACCTTGTGCAGGGCTGGGGTGTCCACAGGGATGCTCTGGGTGAGCCAGGCACTCAGCCTCTTGCTGGAGGGCAGGGTTTGGAGGCTGAACAGGTGCTTTGGGACATTTTGTTCACTTTTCTTTGGCTGCAAGGTGGCAGACAGGGCCAGAGAAATACCCTGGTTTGCCCACAGCAGCTCATCACCTCTCTGGTTTCACTCTGAGCAGCTTTTATGGGTGAAGAACCTGTAATATCAAGTGAAAAATGCTTGTGAACCACCTCCTCCTGGAAGGGAGGTGATTTTTCAGGGGCAAGAAGCCCCATCCCAGTGGTGACAGAGGTCAGTGACCTCAACAACACAGAGCAAGTGACCCATCGTGCTGCAGTTGATCAGCTCCTGTCTGAAGCTCCGTGTGGCCACCAGTTCCTTCCACCCATCTTGCCCCACCCCACATCTCCTATGGTCAACTCTCTTTAAGGTCATTTAGGAGCCGACTAAAGCCAAAACTGGGAGTCTGCTGCTTTCATGTGACGGGTCTTATTTCAGGTCCCACGGAGTGAAAGCACACTCTAAATGTCATGGCAGACGGGTGTGTACTGAGCACAGCTGCTACTGCCGGCCTCGGGGGAGACTTGCAAGGAGCCCAGCCCCCGTGTCCTTCTCCCCTGCGTCCCAGGAGAGGCTTTCCAAGGCAAAAAAGTCTGAGCCAGCAGCTTCACAGGTTTCTCTGCAAGCCCCAGTTCCCTGCTAGAAGTTTGCTCCAGTTGCTGTTGCTCTCAGCAGATTTATGAAGCTAAATTTTATCCAACTAAACTAAAACTTCTCAGCCTTGAGCTGTATTTGAGCAGCTTTTCTGGTTTTTTAAACTCCAGCATGTGGGTCTGACTGTCTTTACCCTCCATTCATGATCTGTAACCCTCCCCTGGGCTATGTCTGTGTAGGATCGTGCTTTCTCTTCTTGGTGGAAAGCAATTACAACATTTTGGGGGCTGTGATTCACACAGGAAAGGTTTTGTATCACATTCACATCCCTGTTAAAGAAAAAAAACCCACCCCATGCCTCAGTTGGGGTGGCCTGATCCTGCTCCTCTCCACACTGTCCTTGTGATCAGCTTCATCAGGTTTTAATTCACCGATCAGGTGTGAACACAAGATGTTTTTTGCACCTGCCACTGTCTCAGGAACCTGTTTCAGTGAAAACACCACTTTCTTCTGAAAACTTGCCACCTGGCCTTGCATTTTGTTTTCAGCTTGAGATTTTCCTTTGGGTTGGCCTTGAGTTACCCACTCTGTTACCTGGTAAATCTGCACAGGTGAGGCAGCGTGCTGTTCTCCAGCTGCCCCTTTCCACCTTCCCAAAGAGCTGGAGCTGCCGTTGGCGTTTCTCCCTTTCAGCTCTGTGTTCCCAGGCTGTTACACAAGTTACAGCTTTCAGCTGTAGGCAGGGATCTTTTCAGATCCCGTGCAGCCATCAGCACCCACCCTCCATTGCGAGCCAAGCAGCACTTGCCTGTGCTGAGCCCAGGGAGCTCCGCAATCCCTTTCCTGGAGGAGCTGATGCTGGTGGGACCAGCTGGTCACACCTGGGTTGGTGGCGAGGCCATTCCAGGTAACATCACAGAATTATCTCGGTTGGAAAAGCCCTTGAAGCTCCTCCAG
>ML998070.1:969501-982663 GCA_010365825.1 Otus sunia
CTCCTCCTCCTCCTCCTCCCTCCCCGCGGTGCAGTGGGATCTCAGCTCCTTACCTGGCAGGAGGAGGCGCCGACCCCGCCAGCACAGAGCATGGAGTTGGTGATGCGGTTGCCCCAGTACTGCATGCACTGGCTCGAGGAGATCAAGGGCAGTGTTACCTGCTGCAGGCGCGTTGCCAAGGCTTGGGCTAGGGGAAAGAAGCACCATTAAATCACCCCGGTGCTGGTGGGTCTCCTGGGGCCTTCGGGGGCGCACAGGCACCCTGGGCAAGCTCCCAAACACATGGGTGCTGCCATGCAAAGCGCCTGCCCCCTCCAGACCGATGTGCCCCATCTTCCCAGGTGGGATTGTCTCGTGCAAGCTTGGCCTGTGCACACTCATCCCTGGGGCTTGCACGTACCTACACCCGTGCTTGCACCAGCGCACACCTATGCACGCTTGTACGTGCCCAGACAGGGCTACTCAACCACCCAACTCCCCGCTGCCCTGCCCCATGCACACAAGGGGTCACCCCCAGGGGCACCCCCGGAGCCCCCAGGAGGGATGGCAGCCACCAGCAGCCCTGCGCCAGGCTGCGGCGTACGTACAGTTGGGGTTGGTGCGTCCCCAGCCCGTGGTGACGCACTGGAGGTTGGTGGGCAGCACCAGGTTGGCGGGGGGCAGGCAGACGGGGGACACGCTGGGGCCCAGCTGGGCGGGTGAGGAGAGCCTCAGCAGGGTGATGTCGCTGTTGAAGGTGTTGGCATTCCAGTTGGGGTTCGTGATGGCCTGCCCAGAGATACCGTAGTGCTTCATTGCTGCCCTGCAGCAGCAGCCACAGCACAGAGCTGCAGCTCCGTCCCGGGACTGTGGCCGCATCAGCCCAGCTCACCCTAGACACAGTCTTCACTTGAGTGGACTCTGAGTTGGAGTTGAGATTATATTCCCCGAGGACAACGACGTGGGAGTACGGGCTGCGAGAGGGAAAGGGAGTCAGGGGGATGCACGACAACCAGCACCCGGGGCCGGGAGCAGCACCAGGGGCTGCCTGGGCACGATGTGCTGTGTGCCCGAGGGAAGCCACCGTGGGGACAGCCGGGCAGGGAGCCCCGGGCTGCTCAGTTCCGCAGGGGCTGGTTTTTGGGGCTGTCCCAGACGCTGCTCGGTGGTGCCCAGCGTGCCCCGAGCGCCTGCCCTGGCTGCGTGGCACTGCCGTGGGCTGGCCGGGCATCGCTCCTCACTTGAAATTGCAGTGGGCAGCTGTGACGACCCAGTTCTCGTTGATCAAGGAGCCACCGCAGAAGTGGGATCCTGAGCGGGTCTGGGGAGGAAAAAGGGAGGAAGAGCTGGGGCTGGGCGGGCTGAGCCACCCCCCAAAGGACAGGCAGAGGGTGTCGTGGCTGCCCTTGGTGCCTGCCCACCTCCCAGCCACGGCACCCGCTCGCTGGGGTGCTGAGGGCACCCATGGGTGCTGTACCTGCAGGGACACCTGCCAGGGCCATGAGCCGGGCACCGCGTTCTGCCCGTTGACGATCCTCTCGCTGTAGTACACCGAGGGGCTGATGGCGGGCACCCCGCAGCCTGCGGGAGAGGCAAAGGGCCACGAGGGTGACCCCCAACAGCTCTGGGCTCACACCTGGGGGCTGCCTGTGCCGGCGCGGGCGGCTCGGTGTCACCATCCCCGGGGTGTCCCGGTCCTGCTGCACCCCGAGGACGTCCCCGTGCCTGCGGGCAGCGCTTACCTGAGACAGTGGTGGCAAGGGCCAGGCAGCCAACTGCCCACAGAAACGCCATCCTGGCAGGAGACGGGGCCGTGTCCCCAGGGCCACGAGCTTTATAGTAGCCAGGAGCCGTGTGGCTCGTAGCCAGGCAGGGCAAGGTCCCCCTGCTGCTTTCTGCCAGCTGCAGGCAGCAGCGCCGGGGCCAAACCTGGCCCCTATCTTGTCCCACGCAAGCGGGGCCGTGGGGACGTGCTGCTGAAAGGCACCCTGGGGTGCCTGGGCTATCGCTGTAATGAGTTGTGTCAGTTCTCACTACAGCCTGTGGAGCTGGAGAGGGGAGCAGGGCTGTGATGGGGGGCACAGGGGGCTGCTTGTGGGCACACAGCTGGGGTAGCAGCGGGGCTGGGTGTGCTGGGCCGGGTGCCAGTGCCTGGGGTGTGGGAGGTCACCCCGTCCCCAGGCCTGTTTCAGATCTCTTGGCACCGGAGCTGTTTTCCTGTGTGGCTGTGACACCCCAGGCTGGGAGAGCCCCAGTTCCAGCTGGCCCATTCCCAGGGCCACCCCTTGAACCCAGCCCTGGTGCAGGTGAGCCTGTCCCAGAGCCAGCCAGGGCAGGTGGGGAGGGCAGACGCCTTCCCAGGCAGGCTGGGAGCTGTGGCAAGCTGGGCAACCACAGTGCAAGCCCCAGGGAGGACAGTGGGCACCTCCCCGAGCTGAGGTTGAGCCCCACGCTGCTGCAGCTGCGGGAACAGTAGGGTCCTCTCCATCCTGGGGTGTACACAGTGTCTCCATCATCCCCCGTGTCCCCGGGTGATGCTCCCGGGGTGGCACTGGGTGTAGGGAGCCACCTCTGGGGCGATGCTGTGCATGAGGATCAATCCCCCCCACCCTGTGTCACCCCTGTGCCCCAATCCCTGCCCTGACCCCCTGGGGAGCAGAGCCTGGATGCTGGTGAGTGATGGCAGAGCCTTTATTTCTGGCAGTGGTGCCACGCAGGGACAGCAGGATTCAGCCCACCACGAGGCAGGAAGCGTGGCAGAGCGTGGAGTGCGGCAGGGGCTGGCCCTGGGGATGCAGGCAGAGACAGGCTTTGCTCCTGCTCTTCACGTGGCACCTGGGGAGGAGATGACCAAGGGCTGGACAGCAGCAAAGGATGGAGGAAGAGCCTCCAGAGCGGTGCTGACTGTCATGGAGGAACCTTGGGACAGGAGGGTGTCACACTCCAGACACAACCATGTGCTCTGAGAGGTCTGGCCTCCAGTCCTGTCTTGGATGGTGACAAAAGAGCTGGGGCCAGGCGTTGGGCAGGTCAGCAGGAACTTCCCCCCGGCCAGGACAGGGGTGATGGTGCTACCCAGGGTGGTGAGACCCCCTTGTGCCATTCTCCTCTGCAGCCATGAGCCACGGTGAGCTGGCTGAGCTGCTCTCCGTGCTCTGTGCAGGGCCTGGGCTGGTGGAGAAGCAACACCAGACCTCTGGGCTGAGCCAAAACAGAGGAAGACTTCCCGTGGCTAAATCCTCCTGCAAGGCTGGGTCTAGCAAGGCTCCGGTCTGCCTTGGAGCTGGAGTGGTAACAGACTCCATGGCCGGGACACGCTGGCTCAGCGGGCTGTCTGGAGACTCAAGGAAACCCAAATATCTCTGCAGCCCCATGGAGACGTGGGACTCACCCCAGCTGCAGACTCCTGTCCTCTGATCTGCAGCTCCTCTTTCTTCTTCAGGCTATTAATAGGCCAGACCGGAGCAGCCCTCAATTACTGCCTCAGCAGGCCAGCTAAATAGCTATGGGTTGATTTTCTCCTGACCTGGGTCTCCCGGGACTGATCACAGAATCATTCAGGTTGGAAAAGCCCCTCGGGATCATCGAGTCCAACCCTCAGCCCGACTCTACAAAGTTCTCCCCTACCCCACGTGCCCCCACAGCTCATCCAAACGGCCCTTAAACACACCCAGGGGTGGGGACTCCACCCCTCCCTGGGCAGCCTGTTCCACTCTCTGACCACTCTTTCGGGGAAACATTTTCTCCTCATGCCCAGCCTGAACCTCCCCTGTTGCAGTTTAAAGCCGTTCCCTCTTGTTCTGTCACTAATTCCCTGGGAGCAGAGACCAGCACCAACCTCTCTACAACGTCCTTTCAGGGAGCTGCAGAGAGTGATGAGTCTCCCCTCACCTTCTCCTCCTCACACTGAACAGCCCCAGCTCCTTCCATCGCTCCTCACAGGATTTACTCTCCAGGCCCTTCCCCAGCCTCGTTGCCCTCCTCTGCCCTCGCTCCAGCCCCTCGAGATCTCTCTCGGATTGAGGTGCCCAAAACTGGACACAACACTCCAGGTGTGGCCTCACCAGTGCAGAGCACAGGGGGACTGTCCCCTCCCTGCTTCTGCTGGTCACACTATTTCTAATACAAGCCAGGATGCCGTTGGCTTTCTTGGCCACCTGGGCACACTGCTGGCTCCTGTTCAGCTGCTTGTCAATGAGAACCCCCAGATCCTTCTCTTCCAGACAGCTCCAGCCACACCTCCCCAAGCCTGTAGCCATGCAGGGGGTTGTGCTCACAGAGGACAGTTGGCTCAGTGAGGCAAGACCCGAGGATGACACGTATCCAGACTGTCCCCAACACAGGGCAAAGTGCTGCACGCAGGGGATGCCACGTGCCATCTCCATTGTCCCCACGTGCAGCCTCAGAGATGTCCCGCGCGGTGGGGGCCGTGGGGCGCAGCGTCAGGCACACTTGCCCTTGCGAAGGCAGAGGGGCAGCTCCGTCGGGGGGACCAGGATGGTGCTGAAGATGGGTCGGTAACTCTCGGGCAGGACCTGGGGGTGCTGGGTCATCATGTCCAGCACCATGTGCCGCACCTCCTTGGAGACGTCGCCCCGGAGATCCATCAAGGTGGAGATGTGCTCATCACTGGGCAGAGAGCGAGAGGTGAGTGCGGGCGCTGCTGGCCCACAGCACCATCCGCAGTGCTCGTGTCCTGCCTGCAAACCCCCTCATGATCCAGAGAGGCTGAGCTGAGGCCAGGGGAGAGCTGGTACTTTGCACCAACCAAACTTTAAAATTTGTTTGAAATTTTTTTCAAACTTTGTGACTTTGGTTTTGACGTTTCATGGGTTTCGGCTGATTCTGACATTTCCAATTTGGTGATTTGTGGTTTCTCACACTCTGCTTGGCCACCAAACACTGATAGGTGAATGCCACAGCAGAACTGCTTTCTCCTTTACATCTTTGCCCCAAGAACCCCTCCAATCTGGCGCAGGGGAAAGGAAACCTCAGAAGGAGGGGGAAAAAGCCCAGGTTTCTGCCTGCTCTGCAGCATAACCTCACGGGGTCCAGCCCCAGCCTGGCTCCCCCGGGCAGACTCACACCTACCACATGTCATGGGAGAGCCAAGCTGGGCTTCTTACCTGACATCAGGGTACTTGGTGATGAAGCCCAGCACCTCCAGGCTGAGTAGTGTCGGGTCTTTGAGGCAGATCAGCTCCCGCAGGGCAAAAAGGGCCTCCAGGCTCTGCTGGCTCTGGTCCAGGCCCTGAGAAGGAGAGTGGCCACTTGTTAGACCAGGAGGAGGCCACCCCGGTGGCTGGTGAGCTGCAGCCCAGCCCTCAGTGCCCACCTGGAGACCTTGTGGCTGGTGTCTCCCCACTAGCGTGTCCCCCAGGGCGAGAGGAAGGCTCTGCTGCCCTGCTCTGCGCAGGGTGAGCGGTCCCACGAGTCCCTAATCCAGCCAGTTCCTGCTCTTTTGGCCTCACAACTTCCCAAGTGTAACAACCCTGTCTCATCTGTGGGCTGATAAACCCACCCCATCTGCTGTGGGCCGGAGGGGAGCGGGAGGGTGACGGAGGGGAGCTCCTTGCACCCACCTCGCTGTGTGATACTCCCCTCACACCCGGGCACCTCTCACCAGGCCACAGAAGAGCTCCTGGAGCTGCGTGGCGTCCTGCAGCAGGCGGTCGCCGAGCTGGCCCCGCTCCTCCTTGCTCTTGCACACCATCTTCTTCTGCATGAGCGCCCGCAGGTACTGGCTGGCCACCAGGAACTCGCTCTCCATCAGCAGGAGCTGGGCAGGGGAGAGCTGTTAGCGCCGGGCACCGCCTGGGTGTTGGATCCCCGTTGCCCAGGGAGAGAAGGGAAAGGGGCTGGATACGACACCAAGCTGTGGGGACAACCTGCTGGGAAGCCCCTTGGCCAGAGGAACAGAGAAAGCAGCTGAATTTGAGGGGAAACTCTGCGTGATGGTATCATCTGGAGGATACAGGCTCTCCAGCAAACCCAGCAGCAACTGCACCCCAGTGTTGCACCCAACTGCCCAACCTCCCTGCCCTGCAGACAAGCAGACATTTGAAGGACACCCCGCAGCAACCGTACCGTGAAGACAGGTTTCCTGACGCGGGAGAAGTCCTTTGCATACTTGTCAATCACTTCACACATGCTGCTGACAAGCTGGGACCCCGAGAGCCACTTGCGGGAAGGCAGCTGCAGGCAGAGGGGCTGAAAGGAGCAGAGGAGCAGCGTAGGGTGCCCGGCCTCGCGTGGTGCTCGCAGTGGCTGCCAGCTGCAGGGTGGCACAGCATCCCGCAGCCCCTGCCTGCCAGCTGCCTGCCAGCTGCCTGCCAGCACAGCCACTTTGCCTCGCAACACCCCCAAGCACCCGCTGCCAGCCAAAAGTCAACATAAAAATAGAAGAGTGGTCTAAATTAGGAAATTACAGAAATACACTGGGGTTGCCCCTCCCTGACACCACGTTTCGGGGCTTTATCTGGGTCACGATGCCCCGTTGTGGGCAGCACCTGAGGTCTGGGCAGCAAGCTGCTCCTTGCACAATCGCTTTTGGCCCGTCCTGCTGTGGTTTTATTTTTAATTTTCACTCCGCTTCCTTTGCGTAGACATAACATGGTTTTGGCCGAGGGCTTTGACCTCCTTCTCCTCTGCTGTCCTTGCCTGTCTTCCTGCCTGCAGGCAGACATTCCCTCTGTGTCTCTGCTGGGGCCGTGGCAGTCTCCAAGCTGCCTGTGAGCATTTCACCCTTTAGCTGCTCCTTTGTTTTCATGCCATTCAAGCCCTAAATAGCAATGCCGTTAATTATTCCAGATTTTTGGTCCAGACTCCAGGAAAGCTAAATTTGACTACGCTGGCAGGAAATGACTCGGGCAGTCACACATGGGTTTGCATCCTCCACACAGACATTGCCTCTCTCCTGTTGGTTTTCTGCCATGAAACAGCCATAAAAAGGAGCCGGGGGGGTCTGTGGCTCCTGGGCTTAGTTGGTAAATGGTTTGGGGGTCACAAGCCATCTGCCCCAGCAATACAGGGTGGTGCTGGCTGGCTGGTGAGCCGCAGATGGTTTATCAAGGTCTGGGAGCCAGGCTGGCAGAGGTGGCTGCAGGATGATAGCAGGCCATGGGGTGCGTGGTGGGGGTCCTGGGAGGGACTAAACCCGTGCCTGGGGGTGTAGCAGTAGGGCTGTTCTTGCTTGGGCTGGGTTATTTGCAGCCCTGTCAGCCTCAGGGGCTGTGGACAAGTGTACCTGCAGGTCCAGGAGCAGCTCTTCCAGCAGCAGCTGGCAGGCTTTCTTCTGTGTCCTGTCTAGAGCAGCCTGGAGGGACGCAGGGACTTCTCTGTGGGCTGCGTTGGGGTGCAGGGAGGAGACAGAGGAGCTAGGAGAGAAGGAGGGAGGGGACATGTAGCCTGGGAATCATGGTGGGGACACCGGTCCTGCAGGAGGATGGGGAGGACATGGCTTCCTTGTGCGTGGTGGGGTTGCTACAAGAGCTACAAGGTGCTGGTGCACATTACCTGAGAGCCAGGTTGTTGTTGAGCATGGCCAGCAGGTAAGAGACATAGTACTTGGGTATGGTACGGTCCCTCTGGTGCTCCTTGCCGCACTGCATGAGGGCTTCCCGCAGACTGCAACACAGCGAGTCAGTCACCATGGGTGGGCAGAGCCCCAGATGTCTCGACACAAGGACCTGGAGCTGCTCCGGGGGACACATGGACCTCCCGCAACCCTCCCAGCTCACAGAATCACTCAGTTGGGGAAGACCTTGAAGCTCCTCCAGTCCCACCATGAACCTCACCCTGACTGTTCCCAACTCCACCAGATCCCTCAGCGCTGGGTCAACCCGACTCTTCAACCCCTCCAGGGATGGGGACTCCCCCCCTGCCCTGGGCAGCCCATTCCAACGCCCAACAGCCCCTTCTGCAAAGAAATCCTTCCTCAGAGCCAGTCTGACCCTGCCCTGGCGCAGCTTGAGGCCATTCCCTCTTGGCCTGGCGCTGGCTCCTTGGCTCAAGAGACTCCTCCCCCCTCTCTGCACCCTCCTGTCAGGCAGTTGCAGAGGGCCAGGAGGTCTCCCCTCAGCCTCCTCTTCTCCAGACTAAACCCCCCCAGTTCCCTCAGCCGCTCCCCATCAGACCTGGGCTCCAGACCCTGCACCAGCTCCGTTGCCCTTCTCTGGACACACTCGAGTCATTCTGTGAGCTCACTTGGCTCTTTCCAGGTCCTGCCATTGGGTTGGAGAGTGACAGGTTGTTGGGCAGGGTGGGACAGTGGGACCCATTGTGGACCCCTTGGGAAAGCAGGGCTCGGCGCTATGGGAGAGGCACCTAGGGCAGCAAGCCCTGGGAGCTGGTGGCCCCAAGGCTGAGACAGTAGCCCTGTGGGTGGACAGGCTGCTGTGCCTTCCGGGAGCTGGGTGAGCGCAGGGTTTGCCACGGCAGGTCTCCACCATCAGCCTGTGGTGCTTGGCCATGGGACCCAGGGTCTGTGAGGATGGGCAGGGGTGCGAGGGGCTCCACTGACCGTCCCAGAAATGCCTCGAGCTCCTCCAAGGCCATGTTGTAGATCTTCTGCTGCAGAGAGTCTGTGATCAAGGAGGCTACCTGGATATTCTCATTCAGCATCTGCAGAGGGAGAGGAGTGGAGGTGAGTCAGTGAGAGGCTGCAGGCCACAGGCCTGTTTTTGGGGGCTCTCAGCATGGCCGTGCCCCAGCTGCACCCACCTGCATGACAATGACGGGCAGGGCTGACTGGAAGAAGCCCTGATGGTCCGTCTCAGGTTCCTCTTCCCTGAACCACTCCTTGAACTCCACCTCCAGGGTCCTCTGCATCCACTCAAGCACACTAGCCTGTGGGATGGACACCCACCACGGTCAGCCCAAGAAGTCAGATACCAACTCCCTTGAGACACAGCACATGGCACAGCAGCGAGTCCTGGGCCTTGTCCCACAGGCTCATGGTCTCCTGTTGCTCTCAGAGCAGGTGCTGGCTCAGTGGTGGTCACTGTACCCCTTTGACTGTCCCGCTTGCTCACCTTGACTTTCACCACGTATTTCCTCTCTGTCTGATCCACGAGCTCAGGCGACATCAAGGGACCCAGAGCAGAAACATCCACTTCTGGGAGAAGGTCAGGGTGACCCATCATCTCTGGGCTGGAGGGCAGAGGTGGGACAGGGCTGGGAAGATCTGTGTTTTCCAGCAGTTCCTACCTTTCCCTCTGCCCTCCCCGTGGTCATCCCCAGGCAGCTGGGCTCTCCCAACCCACCCATGTGCTGGCAGGCAACCCTGTTCTCCACAACATCCCCTGCTTGGTTGGTGGTGGGGTGGGTGCTGACCTGTGGTACACACGAAGCGTCCACTCGAGGAGGAGGAAAAGTGCCTGTTTGTCCAGGTCCTCTCGGAGGATATCCTGGAGGTGGCTGGTGAGGGCTTGGTGGTAGGTGGCAGTGCAGACGCTGAGGATGTTGTAGTGAGCTGGGACACACTGGACCATCAGGTCCTTCACCACACGCAGCTCAGACACGATGTCCTTCTGCAGCGCTGCCAGGTGCCTGGCCAGCCCTGGCCCCTCAGCGTCCATGCGAGCAGCATGAAAGTGGGCTCCTGTGATGGTCTCCTGGAGAACGTGGTAAAACTTCTGCCTCCAGCTCTTTGGGCGGCCAGGGGGCAGGAAGGTGGCCTCCAGGAGCAGCGTATCATCTATTTTCTCCTCCCGCTCGATGATCCTTACAGCGGTGACGAAGAGAACCGGGTCCTCGCGCACCAGCCGCAGGCTGCTGCCCACGATGTCCCACAGCTGCTTGGCCAGGCTCTCGTTGAGCTCCTGCAGGCCACCGAAGTAGGACAGCACAGTTGCCTGGGCACTGGAGAGCCCACGGAGGTGCAGCTGGGAGAGGATGTCATCCCGGAGGTGCTCCATCATCATGAGCTCCGCGTGGGCCTCCAGGAGGTGCTGCCCACGGAGCAGCTGCAGGGTATGGGAAAAAACCTCGTGGACTGTGGGAGAGGGAGGAGAGATGCCAGGATTGAGTGGGGGGCGGGGTTGACGGGGCTTGGCAGCAGGGGCACGGGTGCAGGTTAGCAGGGAGATGGTGAGGGGAAGGGTCTGAGATGTGGGGCTCTGGGTCAGGCCCTGGGGAGGCAGTGGCACCTCCATCCACGGAGACTTTTCAAACCCAACCAGAGCAACCTGCTCTAGCTTTGCTGCCAGTCCTGCGCAGAGCCTGGGGTTGGAGTGATGTTCTCCCCAGTGCCCTCCAGCCCAAATCCACGAGGACCGGGCCAGCGTCTTACCTGAGAAGAGCTGGGGCAGCACCTGGACCACCGAGGCCAGCTGGACATGCTCTGCCATGAGCGCCCGCATCTGCTGGAGGCCCTGGAAGCGGTCTGCACCGTCGAGCAGGGCCCACCGTGCAGCCCCCAGGTCCTGGCACACGCTCTGCACCTCCTGAGCCGCCGACCGCAGCTGCTCCAGCCCCGCATTTACCCCCTCCAGGTAGGACTGGACAGTTGACTGGGGAGCAGAAGAGGATGGAGGGGCAGTGGAGCAGCTCCCAAAGGCTGGAGGCCTCGCAGGCTCTTTGCCCCAGCCCTGCAAGGTCTCTCCTGCGTGCACTCTCCCAGCCCCACAAGGTCACACCTGCCTCTGCCATCACACGATTACATCTCCCAGATCTTTTGTGATGACCCCATCCCATCGGACCCAAGCACACCCAGCTTCAAGAAACCTGCTCCAGCAGCAGGAATGGCTCATTATGGGGTTGGGGGAGATGGGGGGGCAGTGGCTGCTGTGCCTGAGGTGGGAGAAGGGCATCACTTTGGGGTGGCCAAGGCAGCAGGGTGAGCAGTAACCAGACGTCTCCTTTAATTTTTAAAAGATTACTTTGCTTTTGCAAAAGATTAGCAGGCCACAGGGCCCCCGTGTACCCCCCCAAGGCATATTAATGGCATGAAGCGCCTCAGTGGCCACACGAACCCTCCTCCCAAATGGATTTCCACCTTCTCCAGCCCTGCAGTGGCACTGGCACATCTCCATGCCCTGTCCGCTCATTTAACTCCTGGTGCCAAGAAGCACTTTGACCCAGTGTCACCAGAAGCAAGTTCTTTTCTCTGAGGCCACATCACTTGAAACAAGTTGCCTCCTGGACAATTCACCCGCATTCAGGTAGGAGAAACCATCTCCACAATAATCAGGAGAAGGTTGGGGTGCTCAGATTGATCAGGTCCTGAGGTTAATCATTCCTTGGGTTATGCAAAAAGGGTTGTCCTGAGCAGGGAGGTGTGCATGGGGACTGGGGACAGCCCTTCCTGATGTGTGTAGAGATGGAGTTTCTCCTGCAGGGATCTGTGGGCAGGGGCAGCTTGGAGCTCCCAGCCATGAGGAAGGGCAGCTTGGAGCTCTCAGCCACCAGGAAGGGGCAGCTTGGAGCTCCCAGCCACCAGCAAGGGGCAGCTTGGAGCTCCCAGCCACGAGCAAGGGGAGCTTTTGGAGCTGAGGTGGGATGGTGCTGGGGAGCGCTGACTCCCGCACACAGGACACGCTGAACACCCTTGGGGTTTTGTTTTGAAGGATGGTGACGAGAGACTCATTTTAACACTTCAGACACTGCCCAGGGATAGGGCAGGGAGTGGTGGTGGGGTTTGCCAGATCTTTTCCCCCAAACAATTGCATTTCTCCCACCAAGTGCCAACCAAAGGACAAGATTTTGCCAGAAGTGGACACAAAGATGATCCAACGCAGAAGAGGGGACCCTGGCTGGGATCCCTGCTTGGGTATCCACGGGGTGGGCTGTGGCAAACACCCACCTTCAGCCGGGACTGGATGGAGCGGTTCCTCTGCGTCTCTCGGTTCCGGTACTGCCCGAGCCCCTCCAGTTTCTCAGGGCGATAAAACACCCCTGAAGCCCATTTCAGAGCAGCTCCTCTGGCCAACTTCTCAGCCTTCTCTGCTTCCGGCCACTCCTCATCTGGGGATGAAGCCAGGCGTTAATGAGCACCACGAAGCCTCTCCCGGTGGGGCAGGAAGGGCCCCTGAGGCCAGAGGCAGGAAACCGGCTGCCAGCGCACTTCCAAGCACACCCAGATGTGAGAAACCAGACAGCGTGGCAGCAAACAGGTCTTTCCGTGGGGGCCCCCCCTGACGTACCACCACGGTGGACCAGGGTTGTCACAGTGGCTGTGGCACCAAGAAGGCTGCCCCGAGATGCTGCCACCCACCAGCTCGGGCTGTCCCCCAGGCTGAGCGCGCGTCCCCATCGCTCCCCCCAAACACCAGGCTGCGTTGTCTGAGGGGGGTCTGATGGCACCTGGGGAGCCCTCGGCGGGGCTGAGGCTTCGGCAGTGAGTCAGCAGGAGGGATGGAGAGATGGCAGCTCTAGCATGAAGGAGAGGCAGGCTGAGGTGAGGACGGGAGGCTCACAATCTCCTGAAAGCCCCCACGCAGCTGTGGGGGGACCACGGTGTCCCCCTTGGCACAGGGTCCGAAGCCATGCCAAAGGCTGCCTGGCCAGAGCAGAGAGCTGAGAACCAGCACAGTTATCACATGCCAGCCCCCATCCCCAGCACCCGGTTTCATTGTTTCCCCCTGCCCCATCCCCAGCAACTCTCTGCAGCCCTGCGAGGATGTCACACAGTGCCAAGCCAGGCTCCACTCTGCTGGGGAGCCTGCCTGCACAGACAACCCTTGGGGACTGGGGGGGCTTCAGAGGAGGTCAGCAGCTTTGAGGACGAGTTGTGCAGTGAGCAGCACTGCCCCGGCGCCGTTATCACTATCAGGAAGCAAGAGCCGGGCTTCCACCCCCCAAAAGCACAAGGCACCAACCCCGGCACAGGGAAAAGGTGAGGCAGAGGGCAGGGGAGCCCCTAAAATGTGCTGCAAGCAGTAGCATCCCTCCCCTGCCCAGTGCAGCCAGCTCCCCCGGGGAGTGACCGCAGCGTCCCCGTTACCTCTGGGGCTCGCGGCGTGCTCGTCCTCCGCAGACATGCCCATGGTCTCCAGGCTGTGTGAGCTGCGGGGGCCAGGGCAGGGCTGTGCGGAGGAAGCCGGCAGCCGTTTCCTCAGCCAGAGCAGCCGCGCTCCTCAGGGCCTCATTGTGTTCCCGCAGCCGCGCTCAGGACGTCAGGAACGGGGGGCGGAGGGGAGGAGGGGGGGGGGGACAGGGGACGGTGTCGCGGCTGCCGCAGGTC
>ML998070.1:987355-1002622 GCA_010365825.1 Otus sunia
CACTGCTCAGGTTCCTGCTGGTAACTCCTGCATCGCTGCCTCCTTTGCTTTACTGTTTCTTCTGATTTAAGCTAGTGCTTTTTGAGGGGGCAGGGATTGTTTTCAGTTTGACAGTGCTTGGGGCCAGAGAACTCATAACAGTCTGGAAGAGTTTACTGGAGACCAGCAGACAGCTTTTTGCTTGGTTGATTGAGTGCTTTGCATTTTATTGCACCTGGTTTTTGTAAACTGGTTTGCATCTGAAGACAGACCTCACCAAAATGCAGAGATTAGATCTTACTGAGGAAGGCAGATCTGAATTCCTTCTAGAACAGAGGCTTGATCCATGTTTTTCCATTGTCTGTTCAGTTTTCCTGTATGAATGTGCCTTATGTGACTTTGCTGACCATCTGGGCCTTGCAGAGGTTCTTTGTTGAATCTCTTGTGTGCTTGAACTATGGTGCAGGCTCCTGTTTTTTCTGACTGACTGCTATTGAATTTGCTTTCTCAAAGTGAGGTAGGGCTTGAAAATTTCCATGCTTGGAATCGTGTCAAATATGGATTTGTTACTTGTATTAATTTAAAAAAAAAAAAAACAAAAAAAACCCAACAGCAAAATAAGGTAAGAATATGTTAGTTTTTAGTGACTGGGCAACATGATTTTCCCATCTGTTGCTGTGATGTGTTTTTCACTTTCAGAATCAAAAAGAAGTGGAAACACACTGTACATTGTTTTGTAAAAGTATTTGGGACGTAGCTATCAAGGGAGCTAGAAACAGAGCACCTGTGTTTGGAACTAACAGGTCTTACAGCTTGAGCTTGTGTCTCTGAGCTTAATAAAGCATTCTTAGTGTCTCTTAATATTTGTCCTAAGTGCAGATTTGTTAAAAGGATCCCATCTTATTGACAAATGCTCTGGTATTTTTAATCCCTGTACCTTTTGCTGAGCTGATCTTTGATTGCCTGCCTGAAATTAAAGGACACGCTCTTCTGCTGGCCACTCTCATCGCTCTGGGGATCTTCTGTCTTAATTATCAAGTGAAGCTTAGTGCAGAATACTGGTGAAGTGTGAATACTAACCACACTAAAGCTTAAACATTCAAAGTGAAAGCTGCTGACTGCTCGCTCTGAATATGTCTGATGTTCACAGTGCTGGTATTTCTCTGTTCATGTTACTCTAAACCCAGATACGGACTGGAAGCTGCTCGCCCATGACTGTTGTGTTCTTAGGGGTGCAGGTCTTAAGGAACTGGAGAGCTTGAAAAGGAAAGATGCTGCCAGCCTGGCTCTCAGCCCCACACATGCTGGGCTCTCTGCAGGGTCCAATACAACTAATGCCAGGCAGCTCTTGCCGGCAGAGGCTGGGGAGTGTTGGTTTCAGGTACTGGTACTCCACCATGAGGTTGCTATGCTGTTGGCAGCCTGGCTCCTCAGCCTAGTTTGACACCATCTCCACTGGCAGTGCAGCTCTTTGCGTGCTCTTTTGTTTATAATTCACATCTAAAAGCTTGTGACAACACGAAGGATCCTTCCTTTGGGAATCAGATGTTTTAAGAGTGAATTTAAGCCAGCCCTTCTGAAGGAAAGAAAGCTTAGTCCTGTTAAGGATGCTGCTAAAAACTTTAGGGTTGCTTTAGGAGCAACTTCTCAGGTTCTTTGTGCCCTGGGCATTTGGCATGTTGGCAGCTGTATGATAAGCTCAGATGGGTGTAAATGTCAGTCCTCCGGGGAAGGGAGCACAGGAGACAGGGGGCTTTGAGGAGGGGCTCTTTGTCAGTGCATAATTATCATTATCATCAGGATGGTTTGTGCCCACTGAGTGCTGACCAGTCTGTTTTCACAGGAGACACCCTCCTTGCAATTCGAGCCCCATCAGGCACACGTTTGGAGGTTCCCATCCCTGAGGTGGGTGATCAATGTGTGAGCAGAGTGCAGGAGTGTGTGCACGTGTGTGTGTGTGTGTCGGGGCGGGGGTTGTTCTTGGGTTGACTAGGCTGGGAGTTGGCAGTCAGGGGGTTGATGGAGTCAGAGGAACTGGCAACCCAAGATATTAAATAATTGCGAGGAAACTGTTGTTTGGAAGTACATGAGGAATTGCTGGAGGACCAGGGGAGAGGATAGTCCTGGGAGTCAGTGGAATTGCATGTGGAACCGTGCTGAACTGTCTGGACAGCATGTCTTGCCTCTGGGAAATTCCTGTTCTGTTTGAAAAGCACATTTAATGTATGGTTGTGTTCTGCTTTTGACTTTTCTCAGGGCCTAAATGGGCAGAAGAAATACCAGATCCATCTGAAGAGCACAAGTGGTCCTATTGATGTTCTCTTAGTAAACAAAGATGCTTGGAGTTCTCCTCCTGTCGTACTACCTGTCCCTCCCCCTGAAGACCTCATTCAGTGCCAGGCAGTTGCACCCTCAAAACCACAGATACCACCACTCGCCCACTTCCAGGAGGCATCTGTTCCCAGCAGCACCCAGCCCTCTACACCAACACCCACCAGCACTCAGGACCACAGCCCTCCCACGCAGAAAGCCCCAGGCACGGGTGAGAGGGAGGCAGAAACGGGGTGGTGGCTGACAAAGGAGGGTACATTCCTTGGCCTGGCTGGGGCTGGCACTGCTGGTCGTGCAGCACTGTCAGCTCCTGGCAAAGGGGGTACCTCTGCCTTTGCTGCTGTGAGCCTTTTCTTTTTGTCTTGGTTAGCAGGACTGGCTCTGTTAGTGAAAATAAGACACTTGGCTTGAGGGGGTAGTGCCAGCCTGTAGAAGCAGTGGTGGGATCCCAGTGATCATGCAGATTCATTGATTAGCAGAAATTTGTAAAAGGGTCTTTTTGAGCCTCAAGTTCAACTTTCAGTTTGAAAAAAGACTCAAAAATACTAGATTAAGTTGGTTTTGGCTTTATCCAGCTAAAGCATGAAAGCCTCCAGCAGTGAGGATCCCCAGCTGCCTTGGTGAGCTCTTCCAGGGCTGCAGCACCCTCTCAGTGAATTCTTTTTCCTCATGCCTGGATCCTTTGAGCTGTGTCTCCTGCCTGTTGTGCATGTTACATTGTTTGGCACCACTGAGAAGTTCTTAATTTTNGCAGAAGTTTGTAAAAGGGTCTTTTTGAGCCTCAAGTTCAACTTTCAGTTTGAAAAAAGACTCAAAAATACTAGATTAAGTTGGTTTTGGCTTTATCCAGCTAAAGCATGAAAGCCTCCAGCAGTGAAGATCCCCAGCTGCCTTGGTGAGCTCTTCCAGGGCTGCAGCACCCTCTCAGTGAATTCTTTTTCCTCATGCCTGGATCCTTTGAGCTGTGTCTCCTGCCTGTTGTGCATGTTACATTGTTTGGCACCACTGAGAAGTTCTTAATTTTGATAACTGCCTTTTGGGTAGCTGCAAGCTGCTGTTACATTGCCCTTAGACTTCTCTTTGCCTGACTGAACAAGCCCAGCTCCTTGTAGGCCATGTGCCCTAGACCCTTGGCTGACCTGGTAGCCCTCAGCTGGATCTTCTCCACATTTTTCTTGAACCAGAGGATGGCCAGAGCTGGACGCAATATTCCAAGTGCAGCCTCAGCCCCAAGCAGGCAGATAGTAACTACCCTCAGTGTGCTGGCCACACTTCTCTTGGTGTAGCTTACTACCTGGCTTGTGTTAATTGCCATGAGATCATGGTCTTGGCTTATGTGCAGCCTGGCACCACTAAGGCTGCTCTCCAACAGGACCTGGGAGGTTTTTTTGCTACATGAAAGCAAGAAGCCTTCTTCCTGTGTCTTGTGCTTGGCCAGCGTTGCCAGTGAGGCTCGAGCCCGTGCTGCAGCTGGTGGGAGATGACACTCCTGTGTGTGTCTGTGGCTCTTTCCAGAATCTGGTGTCTCGGCAGCAGAGTCCAAGAGCAGCAGTGACTTCGAGCCCCTGGGCAGCGCCGGGTTGGACACGCAGCCGCTGCAGTCCTCTGCCTCGCTGGACAGCGGCTCCGTCCTACCCAGCCCCTCTACCTCCTTTGAGCCCATCAAACCTGACCCCACAGGAGGTGAGTATGCACCCTCCTTGCAGGCGTGGCTCCAAAAGCCTGCTGCTTGGAGCCAGGGAAAGGCTGCTGGGCCTGGAGGAGGGAGCTCAGCTCTGTTCTGCCTTTTCTGTCAGCCAGACTCTGCAAGGGATGAGTAGGCATTTCCCTGTGAGGGCGCTGGGGAACCTGGTGAGAAGGTGACTGTGTCTAGTGCCCTGCTACTTTCTGGGACATCAGTACTAGAAAATCTGCGAGGGACACTCGCATGACACATGTCTCTGCTGTTACATGTAGGATTATTCCCTTCCAGTCCCTTTTTGAGACCACATGAAGCTATGGAATTTCCAGCTGTCACTGAGAGCACCTTTGTAACTCACGGGGAGTTTTCCTTTACTAGGAGAGTTCTTATCTCTGTTTTCCTCCTTTGCTCAGGAATACTTCATCTATCTTTAGTGATCTTCTGGTCTTAATGATCTCGCAGTGTATATTTGGGAAGCTCCTTGATGTGCTTGGTGAGGTGAAATGGGCTTTAAAAAGGGAACATTTGAGCTTTATGCCAGGAAATGGCAGGCTGGCCCAAGGAGGGAAAAGCATCCTCTAGGTAAGACACACTACAGAAACCTCTAGGTTAGAGGGTTATGGTTAGAGGAGGAAATTTTACTCAAATGTAGCTCACGCGGTGCTTTTTTCACAGTTCTGCTGCTAGCGTGTCTGAGAGAAGCACGAACTGTCTGTCTTCATCTGGGAGTAGTCTTGATTGTGGAGTTAGGCCTTTGCTGTGGGCCTGGCTTACCGTGTCCCAGTGGGCCCGTGCTGACTCGAGGCATGCCCTCACCTGACACGAGATGAATCGAGGTGGTGTACGGAAGCTGAGCCTGTGTGTGGCTTACATACAGGCAATTACTCAAGAGCTGCTGAACTGATAACTCCTGGGGCTCCTACAGATTTATTTTAAAGTAGTCGAGCTAAAGTATTTTATTGCTTATCACTTCAGCAGCAATATGTGACATGGGGTGTGGGAGCAGAGTTTTGTATGGCATGGATGATTTGGGTGTGTAAGGAGCGCAGTAGGACAGTCGGTGATTGCGCTGTAAAGCATTTCAGACTTCATGTAACAATGCAAACCATTTGGTTTGTTGTATTTGCAGTACTGGAACTTCCCAAAGAGCTGTCAGAGATGTTTGATCCAACGAGAGGTATGTTCACTCCCTGACCACAGCTTTGTTCTGTGCCCATCTCCGTGCAGAAGTGGGACAGTTTGGTTTATTCACTCCCTTTCGGATTGTTTTGGGGTTGTGGTTTTGTAAGGTGCTTGTGGTTGTTGGTGGCTGCTGGCTCTCTACTTGTAGTTAGGCACTCTTAAAATTACTGGTTTTGGGATGTATTTTTCTGTCTTCATGTTGCCAGCAACCTCTGTTAGAGTTTGCCCTACAGTGTGCAGATGAGAGCTTTCCTGTGCCAGTGCTAATCTGTGCTCTGGCTTCCCATGCTCCTTCTCCAACTTGACTGCACCACGTAAAAGAAAAATCCCTCTTAGTCTTGATTCAGCTGTAGCCTGCCTCAGGCTAATCAAAGCAAATAATCTAGGGAAATAGTCTCTCTTTGAAATGTCCCTCGGTGGTTTTGGTGGTGCTAGTAACTTTGGAGCAGCCGAGGAGGGGATGCTGTTACTTGTGTTAGGGCTTCTGCCTTTGCCCAAGGAATGTCAGGGTGTCGCTGCCTAACAATGGGACAGACTCTGGGCTAAGGGCAGAGGAGGTGAGGAAATCAGGTCTGACATGAGCCTGAACTGGGAAACGTTTTATCTGCACGTTTATTCCCCTTCAGTGCTGGCAAAATACTTTCTAGCCCCGCAGCTAGGCAGAGCTGAGTACACAGAAGCACTTTTGTGGTGGTGACAGGATATGCCCAACAACAGTCTGTGCTCGAGCAGGTGCTTTGTGAAAGCACTGCCTTAGTGCAAGAACCCCACAGTCCCAAATGCACATGGGTGAGCCCAGGGCTCTGCAGTCAGCCTGGAGAACACTCTTCCTCCTTGCTCAGCATCCACTGCTCTAGGTAGTGGATGAGGTCTTGGTAATGACTGAGTACATCTGCAGAGTAAACTTGACTTTGCAGTGTGAGACATAAACTGCTGCAAGGCCGCAGCCCGTGTAGAAGATCTGGCTTAACCCAAACTAACTGTATTATGTGACTTTGTGGACACTATTAAAAAGGAGATGTTGGCTGTCTACAGGAATGTATGTTGTTTTATCTTGCCTGTTTGGAGGATGAAGGTAGAGATCCAGGAGTGAAGGACAACATGACGTGGCCAAGTCAGATTTTAACTGTGAGCCACTATTGAATTGTGAAATTCTGCAAAACAGAGTCAACAGCTACTGAGGCAAAGCTCAGAAAACCTCAGGACTGTAAAAAAAAAAAAAAAGCAACACTGCAGAGCTCAGAGAAATGGGCATTGCAGCGTTCCCCATGCAGCCTCTTTCACCCCTGTGTGATGCCAGTGATGCTGCCCTGGCACTGGCAGCTGCTTTAAGGCCATGCAGTTTAAGCTGCAAAAGCCTGGATTTCTTCCTTAGGGTTTTGTTTGGGAATCACTTTCTCCGCGTGGTTTTTCTCTCTCTTTTAAACGAGTGCTTAATAACTGCTTCTTTTAAACTCATATCCTGGGAAAATCCTGAATTTCAACACACACACACATACACACCCTGCGATATTACCAGCCCTGATCTAAGAATGCAGGTTCTGCATTTAATTGCTATTTATTGAAGCTGGTGTTAGTCCTGTCTAGTCACTCGGTGTTAAAATTCTCATCTCATGGCACTGAATTAGACAGGTAGGTTCCTGTCCCCTAGGAAATAGCCTGCTGCAGATAAGTGTCTTGAAAATCTGAGTTTCTTTTGTGAAAGCTGATTTCAAGTGGAGGTAGTCTCATCAACCACTTAGACTGAGTTAGATATTCACTGCTTTAACTTGGTAAAGTGAGAGAGGTATTCAGAAAGCTGTTTTCAAACGCTTAGTTTCTTAAATAAAAGGGCTTGACTTGCACATCCTTTGTCTGGGTGCTTGTCTGTCTACCCTTCAAGTGCCTCGTGAACCTGCTAGCCAAGAGGAGCAACCCTGGAGGGAAGGAATTGCCTTTCAGAGATAATTTTTTTTCTACTTTTGTGCAGGCAGTAGAGGGGAGAGCAGAGTTACTGGCCCATTAGGGAAGGATATGCAGAGCTCAGATGTTCATTCTGTTTGGCAGTGGGCAGCTGGTGAATCTGCCAGGGCCTGTGGCTGGATTAGCCACAGCAGAACTGTGGGACAAGGGAAGCAAATCAGGGGGACAAAGGATAAATCTGGAGGAAACCGCAGGCTTGTTAGTCCTACTGCTCCTGGAACAGCTCATTTGTTTTTTAATTTTTCCCCCGCTCTTAGCAAAGTTGGTGGATATTTGAGGCCTCTGAATACATCAGGCTTTACCAGCTGAATTTCTGGTGCACGTTGAAGAGTCCCTTGGAGGAGTTTGGGGCACCAGCTAGCGTGGCAGTACAGGGCTAAGGCACAGCCTGTCACAGGAAGGAGACTGGTGTGTGGTTGAGCTAAAGAAAACAGAAACCTCCTGCAGAATTTTTGGATGTGGCTTGAATTGTCTGACACAGATTGCCCTTTGCCTGTGGCAAAAGGCCCAAGCCTCCTTCCACCACTGCCTACTGCACACACCAGAGAAGGGATAACAGGGGTGAGGAGCACCCCGGGAAGGGTGGGGAACTACACAGGAACAGAGCAGGAAAGCAGAGTGCATTGCTAAACCATGCTTGTCTCTTCCCCAGAATGTATGAACTCTGAGCTGCTGGAAGAGCTGATGTCATCTGAAGGTGAGTCTTTGAGTCTCCCACTCATGGTGTGGCCTTCCCAGGGGAGGCAGACCATGCTGTGGGACTTCACCGAGCTGACAGCCTTGTGACTGCAGGCTCAGCCTCATCTTTCCTGGGCTCTGGACACAGACTGTGTTCTCACCGTCCTGCCAGTCCCCAAGAGAGGTGTGAGAACCAGAAGAGCCTGTCTCTTGCATATCACAAGGCTGATTTGAAGCAACCTCAGAGACTCTGAGGTGGCCTCCTCCTGGCTCTGCAGCTCAGCGCCCGTTGGCAGCTCGTGGTACAAAATGCTGAATTTTGTAACCAACCGTGGGCTTCTCTCTCCCCAGTGTTTGCTCCCTTGCTCCGCCTCTCCCCTCCACCTGGAGATCATGACTACATCTACAACCTGGATGAGAGCGAAGGCGTCTGTGACCTCTTTGACGTGCCTGTCCTCAACCTCTGACTTCTCAGTGCGGCTGTGAGCCTCGCAAACACAGACAGTTTTGTAACTCTTTGCAAAGTGTCTATTTTTGGATTCCTTTTGTGCTAGAGCTCGATGAGTGAGCGATTCAGAGATGCTCTCATATGGACTCAGAACCAAGAGATGTGGACTTGCAGGCTGGGAGCCTCCCCGTAGCTTCTTCCTCTTCCTCTGTTGCACGTGCAAGGTGCATGTGCGACTCGCCCCGCCGCATCTCTCTCTCCACTGGATCCTGGGCCTCACTTCAAAGGGTCTGTGTTTTGAGTGTTTCCCAGTTCACCCGTAGAGTTTGCCCACGTGCCTCTCTGAGCTTCCTCAAATCTGCATGCCTTGGTTTTTCCTGCACTCCCAGAGGCACTTTGCACCTCCTTAGGTACCAGCTGCTACAAGGAGCCCTGATATCGTGGTCAGTTCACAAGGTAGTTAGCTTGATATCTCAATGTGAGCAGTTCAGATTGGGGTGGTTTTATTTCTGAATGACAACGAGGGAAAAAAAAAAAAAAATGGCACCGAAGTGTCCATTTCTTCCAGTGACTTCAGACCAAGCTAGTATGTTTTACAAGAAAAAGCACTTTTTTTAGCCAGCTGTGCCTCCTAGTGGGACTCAGGAGTTGAGCACTCCTAGTAGGACCCAGGGGCTGAGCCTTTCCCTGCTGGTGCAGCAGCAGGAGCGCTGGTTCTGCGTTCACCAGCCTGCTGAGGCATGAGCCCAGGGGCTCAGCTCCTTGTACAGCAGCTGGGCTGTTTCTACAGGGCTAAAGAAGAGGTGCCAGTATGGCTTTTTAATTTTTATTTGTTTTTTGCCTGAGTGAAGAGATGTTCGAAAGGATAAGACTGCTCCAGCTGGTGCCTGTAAGGTACTCCAGGCACATCAGAGCCTGCTCATATTTGCAAGTAGCTGTCTTCTCCAACCATTGCACTTGAGCCTTCAGCTGTCTAAAGGCGACCAAGCAGTAACAATTCAGTAGTGCTTTGCCGTGGTAAGTTACATAGGTGTTGTCAAAATAGTGCTTTTCCCCCCCACCACCCCTTTTTCTCTCAGCATCTGCTCAGGATCAGGCTTTCTGTATATTTGAATTTGCTCCCCTAGTGTCCCTACCCACGCTCCCAATTCCTGATCCTGGGGCAGGTCGCCACTTAGCCTGATGCTTTCTCTGCATCATTTTTCCACAAGATTTTCTTCACTGCTTTCTCCGCACCTTGTTCCATTGTAATGGAAGGTCTGCGGTTGGGTTATGATGGTCAGGTGGTACCAGCCTTGGACCCTGTGCAGTTTAGTTGGAGTAAAACCCCCTGATGGATTTTGTGTTGTATTTTACAAGCCCCAACTTCGGGTTTCGGTCAGATTGTGTATTTTGTGTCCTCAGTTTTGCACATCTTCCTGCCAACGAGGTGGTAGCAGCTGTCCTGCCTCTCCTGCTTGGCACACTGCCGAGGAGAGGGCCAGGCCAGGACTGTGGCTGGCTATTGCAGAGAGGTAGCTCGCAGCCACCCACATAACCAGCTGATGTTTAAGTTCTCTGCTTAGCTGCCTGTGAACCACACAACCAGCTGGAGCACCAGGAATAAGGGATGTAAAGTCTTCAATTCTTGGAGCCCACAGAGATGAGAAGAGTATAGGTGTGGGACCCCTGTCCCCGAGGTGGCTCCATCCTGTTCTGCGTGGGCCTCCCCCAGAAGAGCTTTTCCTCTCTGCAGCCCCCAAGCGCCGGCGTCCTCTTGGGGGGGAAAAACCTGAAGAATTCAGGAGAAACAACGGGACGCTCTCTAGTTTGGCAGCAGGCAGCCGTGGCGTGGGACCCCGCCGGGGGGTGGACCTCCAGCCCGCATGCAGCCAGACCCCAAACCTTCCCCTGGAAGCTGACATCCCTCGGCCCCACGCGCGCGTTAATTAGGCTCCGTGGCTTTGGTGTAGTTTGAGCTCTCCGTGTACTGCCCGGCCCTCGCCCTCCTCCCACCCCTTCGTGTTCGCCACCAGTTAGACGACCTTGGGAAAAGGAATAATTTACAGTTGCAAATGAACTTTTGATTCATATATAAAGATTATTTTTATACTTTTTTTGCAAGGAAAGAAAATGGCCTGTAATATTTGTACAGTGTTCTCTGACGTGAATAAACAACAACAACAAAAAAAAAAAAAAAACAACTTGCTGGAGTTTCCCACCTCGCCTTGGCCTGTGCCTCCCCTCTGCTGACTCTCAGGGAAGGGGGTGCCCCCAAAAAGTGGGGTGCCCCTGAAAAGCGAGGTGCCACCCAGGCAGGAGGCCCTGGAGGTGGGTCCCGCCGAACTCGCGTCAGCTCAGGTGAGGGGGCCGGGCCTGCTCGGGGCTGGGTCCAGCACGGCCACCGAGACCGGCGGCGGCGGTGGGGCCTCGGGGCCGGCAGCGGGGGCCCCTCCGGGAGGAGGAGGAGGCGGCGGCGACCCGGAACTGCGGCGCGGCGGGGCGGGGAGCCGTGCCCAGGGGTGACGGTGCGGCGGCGGGAGCCATGCCGCCGCCCAAGGACGTGGTGAAGATCGCCATCCAGATGGTGGGAGCCATCCCGCAGCTCATCGAGCTCCAGCAGGTACCACCCAGACCTCCCCCCCCTCAGGCCCCCCGCACCCCTGACCCTCAGCTCATGGCCGATCTCTCTCTTGCAGACCAAGCCCCTCGCCTCGGTGCTCAAGGACGTCTGCGACGCGTGAGTACCGGCGCCTGCAGCTCCCCTCTTCCTCACGGGAAAGGCCAAAAAAACTTCCCACCGGGTCGTGACGGCCACAACCAGGCTGCCGCTGGCCCGGTGGTGACCGGCAGTAGCCACACAGTGCTATGACCAGCCACCCGTCCCCACAGGTGGAGCCTGCCCAACGCCGAGCACTACGCCCTGCAGTACGTGGATGGACGGCAGACCTACATCACCGAGTCGGTGAGACGCCCCCTGAGCCCCCCCCCGGCCCCACCGGTGTGGCACTCACCGGCTCACCGCTTCCTTTCTCCTTACAGAATCGTGGGGAGATTAAGAACGGGAGCATTTTACGGCTGACCACCTCCCCGGTACATCCCTCTGTCCCCCCATCTCCTTCTCTGCTGCGTGCTCTGGTGGGATGTCACCCTGCAGTGGGGCAGTGCGGTGCCCCGAGCCCTCTGCTGCTGCCTCGCTTGGTGACTTCTGGCTCATGATGGCTCCTCTGGGTGCCTGAGACCCAGCAGAAGTAACGCAGGGAGGAGACCTGTCTCAAGCTTCATTCTCCCTCGACAGAGCTTGGGGGAGTTTGAAGAGAAACTGAATCATCTTGAGATGCTTTGGATGCGTGGGCCAACTCATCAAGCATTCTTAGCGTCGCGCCAGCTTGACCTCCTTCCTCACCTCCTCCTGGTCTCTGCTCTGGTGGCTCTATCTCAGCTCCTCCCTGGGGCCGCTCTAGCCTGAGCCTCCTTCCAAAACTTGTGCTTAAGCTCTTCCAACCTTCTCCAAGCTTGTCGCTGTCTTTTGAGGAGCCCCTTCGGCTAGATTCTTTCCTTCCTGGTAGGACCAAGAAGCGGAGCGATTGTACAGCGGGATCCAGAGCAACAACTCGGATGTGAAGACTGACTCTCTGAAGAAGCTAGCAAACCTCTCCCAAGATGTAACCTTTGCTCAGGAGTTCATCAACAGGAATGGCTTGAAACAAATCTTTTATATTGTGGAAGAAGGGAACGAGTGAGTATCAGGAGAGGACTTTTCTTGCGGTTCTTGACTTTTCTTCTCCCTTGCTAATGCTGGGTGAGCTCTAAGGTGGGTGTTGGAGTGGACTCTCTTCGTGGTCCTGGCTTGCTGATCCCTCTGCCTGCAGGGCAGTGCTGGCAGCAGGGCGCTTGGCTCTGCAGGCTCCTTACCTCCAGGTACATGTGTCCCTGCACGCTGGCAGCCAGGGGTAGGTCCCCACGGGTCTGTGGTCCTGACCTCTCGTGAATGTGCCCAGACTTGAACCTCCTGGATCATCTGCAGTCTCATGGGTTTTGCTACCAGGAAACCTCCTGTGATGATCCCAGCCTCCACTGCTGCTCATTTTGCCACCCTGAATAGTCCCTCTGCCCCGAGGCTTTAGCTGTGAGAGAGCTACAGGCAGCTCAAGAAAACCCTGACTGCCAGATACTAGTGCTTACTTGACTCTTCCAGGATGTGATGGCACATCTCCTTTGAGCTCCTTACCTCACAGAGGGTGTGGAGCCTAACGCCAGGCAGCACAGCGTGTGTTTCTTGGAAGCAGGGGGAGGGATTTGGGGTGGCTTGCCTTTCCCAAGGCCTCGACTGCAGTGATCTTTGCACCGTGGTAACGCAGCTTTCCAGAAACTGTGGAGCTTCCCCTGCCTTGACTTCCTGGGATGACTAAGCGAGAGTCTGATTTCTTACCAGGCTCTTTCCTTTCTTCTGCTCCCTGCTCCTCAAGCTGTTTCTAACATACCCCCCCCCCCAACATGCAGCTGTGCTCCCCTCTTATTGTGGTGACTGACGGTGGGGTATCTGGAGACATCCTCACTGCGTTTGCTTGTCTGTCCCTCCAGTACAGGGGAGATGCTAGCTCACACCCTGAAGGCCTTCATGGAGCTGATGGAGCATGATTTTGTTTCCTGGGAGACTCTTAGTGCAGCCTTCATCAAGAAGGTAAGCGCCTTCTGCAGGCTCCACAGCCTGTACCCTTGGGATTCCTTGCTGGCCTTGTCACCGAGGCTCAGCCTGCCATTGACAGGTGGTTTTGTGTCTCGTAGATAGTGAGTTACGTCAATATGAACACGGTGGATGCATCTGTCCAGCAGCTCTCCTTGTCCATCTTGGAGAACATGGTGCCTACCAGTTGCCTGCTCTTTGAACTAGTGAAAAAAGAAGTGACGCTGGATCGTCTTCTCACCCACCTGCAGGTGTAAGTGGAGAGGCCAGAGCACTGTTTGCCCCATCCCAAAGCTGGTGGGGATGAGACAATGCAGGGGATTTCTTGGTGATTATCCCTGGCAGAGTGTTGTATTGTCCCTACTTAACCACTTGTGAGTGGGCAGTGTGTCCTGTCCCGCTGCTGGGGGAGGGATGGACCGTCCTGAAAACCATCATGTTTCCAGGTCAGATTCAATCATGGCTTAATTTGTGGCCTGCTTTGCTCAGATATCCTGGTTCTTTAGCCAACTGGCACTTTTTCTGGCGTTGGCTCTTCCTTCCCTTTCCCCAGTGTATTTAGGAGCAGTAGTAGGTTCCCTACAACTTGTGAGGGGTGGTGCTGTACTGAACAAAGAAAGTTTGTTAAATCCCTCGGCTAAGGTGGGTTCTCTGTTCCCTCTTCTGCATCTCTTCAGTTTGAAGGTTTATCTTTCTAGAAAATAGAGAGGCTTGTGCCCAGGGCTGCTGCCAGAGGGAAGTCTTCTGCTCATCCTGGGTTTTCCTGCAGCTCCAAAATGCTGCACCCGTGGGTGTGTGCAGAGCAGTATTTGATCCATCCGTGGGTGCTCTGCAGTCACAGCTCCCTGCGAGGAGACCACCTCACTCCTAGCCCTGTTGTCAGCAGCTGCTTACTCGTGGCTCTGGCCTCTCTGGGTCCCCCAGCTCTGTGCAGTGGGGTCCAGCAGTGAAGTGGGGAGAGGACTCTGCCTTGGGGAGGGCAAGACTACCCTCAGAGCTGATGACTCTCCTCATCCTCCTCCTGCAGGACAAATGCCCAACTGCAGCTGAAGGCCATGGCCCTGCTGATTGCGCTGCTGCTGGCTGCGACCGACACTGAGCGGCGGGTAAGGGGCTGCTCTCTGCCCCTGGGCATAGGCAGGACTGGGTGATGGCAGGGTGGTGGGTGCTGCACATCCAGGCACCACCGTGCCCCTGTCGTGGGGGTGCTCTGCTGCGAGGCCTCAGCTGGCTCACACCCCGTGGAGTAATCTGGGGGGGATGCAAGATCTCAAATGACAGAAGTATCATGGCTGATGGTGGCACAGTGACCATGATGGGCCAGACCCAGTGCCTGGCACATCTGGGCCATCACAGCTGGGCCCTGCTGTGAGGTGGGGTCTTGGGCAGCTGGGTCCCCCGCTGTAGTGTTTGTGTTCTCTGGGATGGTGGGGCTGAGAGAGGTGCCCAGAGAGGTTTCAATTCAGTGTCCTCTCTCTGCCTCTTCTCCTTGACTGACACAACCTGTCCTGGCAGCCTGGTGGGGCAGGGTCTCTTTGAGCCCCCCTGGGGTGGGCTAGGGCAGTGGAAGCTGGGGGCAAATCTCCTGCTCACCAGTGTCACTCCTGAGACTGCTGGTTCCTTTCTGTTCCCACCCTGCCTGTGGCCCCACGCCAAGCTTAGTGGGGATGCGAGGGCTGCAAAGGGAACACGTTTTTTTTTGGGAGAGAGGAGTGTGTGGAGCTGGAGAATGTCTCAGAGCCTCTTCCCTTCCTAGGACATGATGGACTACCTGAGGGAGAAGAACATCAGGCAGTTTATCCACAAGGTGAGGAGCTGGGGTTGTGCTTCATCCTCTGCCCTTTCCTCCCCAGCCCCTGTCCCCTCAGCCCCAGCCTTTGGTGACTCTGCCTGGCTGGGTTGCCTGTGTGCCCCACACCCCTTCCTTGATGCCTCCTATGGGTGCTGCCACCCACATGCCCAGGGTTGCACCCCTGGTTGCCCCGTAGTTCAGTGCACCCAGCTTTTGCTCAACCCTGAGGGGAGCTGCCCACTTCCTAACACCCTGTTGAGCAACAGGACCTGCTGAGCTTTGGCGGTTGGGCCCTGGGCTTGGAGGAACTAGGAGCAGCAGCCTGAGGGAACCTTCTCACTCACGGTCTCCTGTAGAACATCATCCACAGCTCAGAGCCGCTGGGGGACGAGATGGCCCATTACCTCTACGTGCTGCAGTCTGTCAGCCTCAACCTGTGCGAGCGCCGCATGAGGACCTCCATGGATCCCTACTCACAGGTCTGCGAGCAGCCTGGCCCTGGGCTCTTCCACCGGTGGAAGAGGCGGGTGAAGGTTCACCTTTGGGTG
>ML998070.1:1004552-1051579 GCA_010365825.1 Otus sunia
GGCTCTGGGGAGCGTTACCAGACTGGGGGTGGTGTCCTGGGCCCCCGCAGGTGCTGCAGGTGGTGCGGGAGCAGATCACCAGGACCCTGTCCCTCAAGCCCACCTCCCTGGAGCTATTCAAGACCAGAGTGAACGCGCTGAACTACAGCGAGATCCTGAAGCTGCGTCAAACCGAGCGGCTGCACCAGGAGGAGACGCTGGCTGTGCCTGTGCTGTGAGTGGGCTGCGGTGTGGGACTGGGGTGTGGGGGAGACGCCGTGGGGGTGGGGAGGTCAGCGAGCACCCGCTGACGGGGCCGTGCTCCCCTTCTGCTGGCTTCTGTCCCAGGGAGTTGCGTGAGAGGCTGAAGCCGGAGCTCCTGGAGCTGATCCGACAGCAGCGCCTGCTGCACCTCTGCAAGGGCACCCTCTTCCGCAAGATCAGCAGCCGCCGCAGGCAGGGTGGGTGCCAGCCCTCTGCTCCTGCGGGTCCCGGGAGGGGGGTAAAAGTTTGTCCCCACGTCCCCTGACACTGGAAAAGTCGCAATTAATCTGTGGGGAGTCGCATGCCCGGCTCCCTGGATGGCTGGTGTGGGCTCGCCCATGGGGTGGGATGAGTGGGGTGTGCTCTGTCCACTCGGGGAGGGGGAGGACCTCAGTGGCGGGGGGCTGAGCGTTTCCCAACGGCCCTTCTGCTGCAGACAAGCTCTGGTACTGCCGCCTGTCACCCAACCACAAAGTGCTGCACTATGGGGACGTGGAGGAGGGGGTGCACTCTCCCCCCATCGAGAGCCTGCCAGAGAAAAGTAGGTGATGGAGAGAAAGAGGGGGTGGGAAGGAGGGAGGGGAGCCCTCTGCCCACCCCAGCTCTGATGTGCTGGGCGTGGGAGTTGCTCCTCTGCCTGGCCCAGTGCCCACTGGTACCATGGGTCTGGGAGCTGTGGGAGTTCAGGCTGGGGCAGGCTGGCTCTCCAAAGGACGCTGCAGTGTGGCTTGAGCCCCCCCCTCCCTGAGTTGCTGGTGGCTGTGAGCCCCCACACTTGGGCTCTGCTGGGCTCTGCACGCCAGAGACCTGGGGGAGAGGAGAGGAGGGTGGGCACTCACAGATCCTCCGCTTACCCCAGTTCCTGTGGTGGACATGAAGATGCTGCTCATGGGAAAGGAGTGTCCACACATGAAGGAGAAGAGCTCTGGGAAACAGAACAAGGTCAGCACCTCCCATCCCACCTTGCACAGGGGGCCCAGCACCCTTCGCTGCTGATTTTTGGTGGTGGGTGGATGGTGGCAGGTTTTTTCACGTGGCTTGAGACTGGAGACCTCTTGGGTCTTCTGGGGCGCAGAGGAGGAGGCTGGGAGGCAGCTCCTGCTCTGAACCCCACTGGGGCTGGAGAGAATCCAGCTGAGAAGCTGGCTACCCGCTGTGCTGTCCCCGCAGGACGTCCTGGAGCTGGCTTTCTCCATCGTGTATGACGTGGAGGAATACTGCCTCAACTTCATTGCCCCCACCCGGTACGAGGTGAGGTCCAAGGGCCCCCTGGGGAGGCACACTGTGGCCAGACATCCTTGCCAGGGGACAACAGGCGGGGAAGGGAGTCGTGTGAAACCCTCCTGGGCTTCCCTGGGGTGGGACCCACGGACGGGGAAGAGGTGGGCTCTCCAGCTGCCCAGGGCTGGTGCCAGAGGTGCCCGTGCTCTGCTTCCCTAGTTCTGCCTCTGGACGGATGGACTGAACGTGCTCCTGGGCAAGGAGATGACGAGCGAGCGAACACAGACGGACCTTGATGTCCTGCTCTCCATGGAGCTCAAGCTGCGGCTCCTGGACCTGGAGAACATCAGCATCCCTGACACCCCCCCTCCCGTCCCAAAGCCCCCCAGCAACTTAAACTTCTGCTATGACTTCAGCCACGCAGAGCAGTGAGTTCCTCCCTGTGCCCCATTGCCCCCTCTACACCCCCCAAAATCAACCCCAGGCTCTGTCCTCCCATCTCCTGCCCAAAGGGGCGAGCTCAGGTGCTGGCTGGGGGCTGGGGTGCGTGCTGCCTGCACCTTGCCCATCCCAGGGCAAACCTCCCACCCTTCCCTGCCTGTGTCCTGCCCTCCTGCGAGAGCACGGGGCTGAGCTACTAAGCATCAGGCTCCTGTTCAGAGGGGGGGTGACCCAGCTGCTTTGCTCCCCTGCCACTGGCAGGTGAGACAAAATACTTTCCAGACAGCTGAGCCCCTCTGTGGTGGCACTGACCCCCTCCCCACAGTCAGGCTTTGGGCACAGAGGGCAACCATGCGGGCAGGAGTAAAGGTAAAGGCAGCCCTGGGACAGCTGGAGTGGGGGCAGCACTACAACGGTACGAATCCGCATGGCCTGGCTCTTCTCGTCAGTGTGGGGGATCCTTTCTGACCAAGAAGGGGGTTAGAAAAAGGATAAAACACCCTTTCTGCTCAGTTTGGCGAGCAGACGGCACCTCCAGAGCATGGTGTGCCTGCCCAGCCAGGCCTGTGCCGCACTGAAACGTTTTTCTGTGCTCCCACTCCTGCAAGGGGGGTGTTTAGGGTCCAAGCCCCCTCTCCCAGTGCCATTCCAGCCGGGCGGGGGCTCGCTGCTGCTGTGCCTGGTGTGAGGAGGAGACCCTGGTCTGCCCTTGCTGCCCAGTGCTGCGGCACCTGTGCCAATCCTGGTGCCTTCCCCCGCCCCGGGCGGGTACTTGCACACTTCAGCCATGCTGCTGCACTACTGCACCACGACAAGCTACCTCCTTCCTGGCCCCCACGGCTCCCACCCTGGCACCCTGCACCTTCTCGTGCCTACAGCTTCTCCCAGGGGTGTTGTGGTACCAACTGCAGCCGCAGGTCGCTGGGGGCTCTGACTGTGCCTCTGCCTCCCGTCTGTTGGGACAATAAACACTCGTGGAGAACTCGGGGCTGTGTCCTTTCCAAAGGTTTGGGGGTCAGGCTGACTGCGGGGCAAAAAGGAGCCAAAGCGGGCAAGACTGGGACTGTGCTGCAGCGCTGGAGGAGGCTGAAGAAGCCTGGAGGAAGGTTTTGTTCCTGGTGCTGAGTAGAGGAGCAGGCATGGAGTCATGTCACCTCTGAGGGTGGTGGCCTGGGGCTACAGCTAAGGCTGGTTCCAACCCAGGAAGGCTTAGGAGCACTGCAAGGTGGTCTTGGTGGCAAGTTGGGCCAGGCTCAGCTCCTGCAGGTGGGCCAGTGCTTCTTGGGCTTGGAAAGCAGCAGGCCAGCCCTAAAAAAGGCTGTGATGAGGAAAGGCGAGGCTGCTGAAGGCAGCCTGTGGGGCTGCCGGGCTGCCCACGCTGAGCCCCTCCCCGCAGCCAGTGGAGGTAACTGAGGGAGGCGAGGGCAACGCGGCTCACGGGGCTTCAGGTGAGGCTCCCGCTGGCTGGGGTGCGCTGGGACATCTTCTGCGAGCCAAGGGAAGGCACCAGCGGTCGTCCGGGGAGGGGCTGAGGCGGGAAGGGCAGGCGCCGGCACCCTGAGGCGCACAGTGGCGCCAGGGAAAGGCCTCAGGGGGCTGCTGGGACCCGCACAGAGGCCCGGGGACGGTCTGCGGGCACTCGAGCGGACTCCTGGGGCCTCGGGAGGAGCCTGGGGCCCGGGGAGGAGGAGGCCGGGGCAGCCCCGCGGCTCAGGGCCCGCCCGGCCCGGCCTGAGGGAGCCCCGGCCCTGCCCTTCCGGCCCCGCCCCTTCCCGGGGTCACTTCCGGCGGGCACCGGAAGTGGAGCGCGGAGCCGGCGCGGCCATGGCGGTGAGTGGCGGGGAGGGGGGTGCGGGGGCCCGGGGCCGGCCGGGCACTGACCGGCAATCTTGGCTCCGCAGCCCAAGGGGAAGGCGGGCACCAAGGGGAAGAAGCAGATCTTCGAGGAGAACCGGGAGACGCTGCGCTTCTACCTCCGCATCATCCTGGGGGCCTCCGTGAGTGCGGGCGGGGAGGGCCCCGGCGGGGCGCGGGGCCGGGCCCCGGGCAGGGCCGGGCCGGGCAGACAAGCCGTGCCGTGCTCTCTCCGCAGGCCGTCTACGCCGTGGTGAACCTGGTGATCTTCTACCCCGCTGCCTCCGCCTGGACGTGGGTGAGCGCCCGACCCGCTGCCAGCAGGGCATCGTCTCCTGCTCCTGCCTGTCCGGGCGGAAAGCCGGGTCCTTCCCCGGTTACCGCGACAGGCAAGGCCGGCAGGCCCCTGCCGCTCTGCCCTGGGGGTCGTGGCTTTTGCGTCTGACAGCTCTTTCCTTGTTGCAGGTAGCGTTTATCTTCAGCTCGGTGGTCTATGGCACCAGCTACCGGTCCATGAACTCCATGGCAAAGCCGTCTTTCACAGACGATGGCAGCCTTGCCGACGGGGGAATTGACCTGAATATGGAGCAGGGGATGGCAGAGTGAGTGTCCTCACCCGCACGAGTCCAGGTGAGCAGGACCTGCTGCCTGAGCGTGCACGCAGAGCTAGGAGAACCCCTGAAGGAGAAGGCCAGGCCTCTGTGCCCCCCTCAGCTTGCCCCACTGGCACAGGCATCAGGGCAGCTGGAAGCCTGTAGCCATTTTTTCCAAGAACATACCTAAACTGCCCTTGTTATCTGAATTCTTGGCCTGGTGTGTGCTAGCCATGAGCTGTTGTGTGGGTACAGCAGCCTGGAGCAGTCGCTGTCCTTAGGGCTGAGGTGCACAAGGTCCCAGATGGTTCAGCTGGAGCAGCTTACAGCTATCTTTCAGTGAAGAAGCAGCACTGACACTGTGCACACTTCTACCACACGCAGAGATATATGTTTTCTTTTTAAACCAGCTGTAGTGCTTGACAGAGCAGAAGGGCACACACTGCCAGTTACCCCACCCTCACTGCAAGCTGGTTGCGTCTTGAACTACACTGAAAAACCTCTGTGTGTCTTCCCCAGCTCCTCTCACCTCCTCAGCCTGTGCTTGTGCATTCCTTGTGTCTGTCCACAGACAGCACCAGCTGTTGGTCTGTGCAGTGTTTGGCGATGCTGTAACTTTTCCTCACTCAGGGAACACACAACACTAATTCCTGCAAAGCACTGATAAGTGGAATAAGGAGATGACAGTGCAGAAGCAGCAGAAATACCTTCTAGACGTGTTTTCTAACAGCGAGCCTCAAACTAGTTACAGAAGACTTCTGAGTGGTTGTGGACATGTCAGGCTTTGCTCTCTGTCCTCCCTGCACTCAGCCTCTGTCTGTTGGCCCAGCTTTTGCTGGGGCTCTTCAGCATGTGCTCAGTGAGGTACCCGGGGTACTCAGCCCCTTCCCCCTGATGCCCTTGGCCAACTTTAAACTTCCACTGGCCACCAGGCTTTTGAAACACAGCGGGGTCTTGTTTCTGGCAGAGCCCTCTGCATCACGTCAGTTGTTCTTGTGCTGGAAGAGGTGTGAATTGATTTATATGCTTTTATTTTTCTTAACAAGTTTTATTTCTGCAGCCAGCAGGTGCTGGGGGATGTTACCAGCAGTCAGACCAACTTGTGTGGCACAGGGCGAGCTCTCATCTTGTGTGTTTGTTAGTGGAGTAGTAAATTTTCTACCTGTAGCTGGAGTGACTCAGGTGTTCTGTGCAGGAGACTCAGCTGAGGGGCGAGGTGGCTGGGAAGAGAGGAAAGTATTTCTAGTGTGATTTGGGAGCCTGGTGCTTTAAACCCTGTTCATCCTGTAGTGACTTCTCTTTCCTGCTGGTCAGCCGAGCATTTTTTCTCTTGTTTTACACTGCTTTGGGTCTCCTGGGTAGAAATGTAGAGTATTTTGAATACATGGGACAGTTGAGTAAGGAAAATACAGAAGTTTGATGTTGTCTGGGGTATCCTCCTAGTTGTGAGAGATGCTCTTGGGAGGTGTGTGAGGCACTGAAGCAGCGTGAGTGCCCCAATAACTGCCCCATGTGTGTGATGGCACAGTCAGGGGAAACAACTGATGGGTGTTAGCTGGGGGACCCCATTACCTGCTGTGGAAAGGTGGTGAGTTGCAGACATCATCTTTCCCTTAGTACCAGGGCTCTGAGGCTTTTCTGCCTGAGCAGCACCCCGTTGGGGTGAGTTTTATGACACATTAAAATTAATTGATGCTTGTCTGAAGCACCGGCCGTGCAAAACACGGAGGAGGCAGAGCTGTAAAAACAAAACCTGCACAGCTGAGTCCCAGCCTTACTCTGTACCTGAGCCTGTGCAGAGCTCTCAGCCATGAGAGTGCAAGTCTCATCAGTTTAACCCTGGTGTTAACGAACACTGGGTGCTCCTCCCTCTGACTGTGTCAGTTTGTCAGGTGAAGTGCTCTAAATTACCCCTCTGGGGATCGGGGCTCATTTACTCTCAGAAAGCAGGGGATGTTTTCCTGCCTCTTGGCTGAGCATCCCGCAGCGTTTGCTCTTTTGGAGCCGCTTCTGGAACAGTGTGGATTTGACAGCGTTGCCCTCGTGCTGTCTGTAACTGAAACAGATGCTTTGGGGTTGAGGAAGGCTGATGCTGCTGGTCTCTGGGGAGAGCTGGGTTCGGTGGGAGCTCCGCCGTGGCCCCTCTGTGGCTGCTGGTGAGGCACAAGATTTCTGAACCCTGGTGTCTTGTCAGAGAGCTGGTGGTGGTGGATTCTGTAGTGTCTTGTGCTGATGATGGTCTCCCAGCCTAAACCAGTTGTTTCTGGTTGCTTTGCTTGGCACTGAGAAGAGCTATTTCATTACCTTTGCCTTTGTTTTCCTGACTCCATTCTTCGTTGTGACTCGAGTGTTTTTACATGATTTAATGGAGTGAAGGAGTTGCTGGTTTTTCTAACCCACCATGGCACTCCCTGTGGCTTGTGTTGAAAACCCAACGCCTGTTTACCTCTCCTGGGTGGGTGGTGGCTGCTTGTTCCCCTCCACAGCTGCTCTCAGCTCTGCCTCGGGCTGGAGCAGAAGACCCTGGAGTCAGATAAGCAGGAGGGGAGGGGAGGGGGAGCCATCTGCTGCTGTAGCTCAGCTTGTGGACTTGTCCTTGTGGCACCCCAGCGCTTTGGTGACCCTGAGTGTGTCTGTCAGCCTGTGAAATGGCACAGGGGAGATTCGTGCTTCCCTTCAGTGCAGCCAGCCATGAGCAGCTATACTTTATGCCATGATATGTGTCAAACCAGTGGGTGCTGGCTGCTGTTGCAGGCTGCGGGGGTGGTGGTTTTGCTGCTGATTTCCACCCCCCCTGCATTCCTCAGCTTTCTCAATGTCCCTTTTCAGAGGGAGCCTAGCTTTAACTCAGCAGACTTTTGTTTACTGCTCTGATTCTTCTAGATGACAGCGTGTGGCCAAGCATAGCTGCAGGGACAGTCCTTTGGTTGGGCCAGGCAGGGTCGCTCCCCAGAGGTGGTGCAGATGGGCTGCGTTGGCAGAGGAGCTGGTGTGTTTGGCTGGGGCTGGAATGGAAGGTTAATGTTTTGCTTTTCTTCCCTCAGGCACCTCAAGGATGTGATCCTGCTGACAGCTATAGTCCAAGTGCTGAGCTGCTTCTCGCTCTACGTCTGGTACTTCTGGCTCTTGGTACGTAACTTCTGGCTCCTTGTTGCTCTACGTTGTCTTCAGGGCCAAGGACATTATTTGTCTATGTCATTTCATGGTGTCCTGTTTCAGGCCAAAGCTATTTGCTGATAAATTTTTTAATCTCCCTGTCAAATCTTGTTAAAAATGAGGCTGTACAAGGGAAAGAAGTCCTGATCCCTTTGAGTCAACCATGCAAAAACTAGGCTGGCCTTGGCCTTTCTCTCTGGTCTTGTGAAAGGACAACAAGAAACATGAGGCAGATCAAAGCCATCTTTGTGCATAGAGCCTTTTTGTGACTGTGACAGACTGTGCTGCTGCTTGTTTGGTTTTCTCAGTCATTCACCAGCACGGACTGAAGCTGGGAACTGCTGGACCCTGTGCCCCTTGGTAGATCAAACGCTGTAGGCTTTGATTTCCCCTTAACACACCAGGCTCTTTCTACTCCTGAAACATTTGTCATGTGCCTTCAGCTAAAACCGCTTTTGCAGAAGGACCAAAAAAACTCTTCAGTTAGTTAAAAAAATCCCAGAGTTGCTTTGAGTATATCCCACAAAGGTATAAAAGGCAATCTTGGGAGCATAGAAAGTCATCTCATTTCAGTCCTTGCTCACACGTTCCTTTCTAGCTGGCCTGGCAGAGGGCAGCCTAGACTCTGACTATCCCCTGGAGACCATCTGGATCGCTTTTTTTTCTTTTTTTTTTTTTAAATTCAAAGCAATACGGGTGTGTTTTTTTTGAAGGAAGGAGAGGCAGAATGTCTGGCCAGTTGGATATTTCTGGCTAATTCAGACCTGATGCTGAGATTTCCATATATGAAGTGTGCTGCATACGTATGCAAGTTCCTAAACCATATGAAATCAGGCCATTTATTTTGGATGCCTGCCACTGCCTTTGATTTCCGTGCATCCTGTGATGCCCCTGATCCAGCCTGTAGAGATATTCCAGCTCATTTTGACTTCCACAGTAGAACCAGCCCTGCCTGTAGGACCAGCCCTGCCCGGAGCTGACCCCTGAGTGCCAGAGTTTGTGCCCCACGTGTTTTGCAGGCTCCGGGGCGTGCTCTCTACCTCCTCTGGGTGAACATCCTGGGCCCCTGGTTTACAGCTGACTCCTCACCTGCTGGTCAGGAACCAAATGAGAAGAAGCAACGCCGACAAGAACGCCGCCAGATGAAGCGTTTCTAGCCCTGGCTGGGGAGATAGATGAGTGCTGTCTCTCGTCTCCATGCTGTTATTTCATCAGGGAAGCAATCGAAACCATCGCAGTAGCTATGTTGCCCTCTGTCATTGCTGCCATTCCGCTAGAAAGGCCGCAAGAGACTTCCCTTGGTTGGCTCTTGGTGCCAGTCGAGGCCTTGCTCCTTGGGATGACGAGGAGGGGGTGATGCTGGGACGTGTGTAAATACCTTTTTAAAGCAGGGGCTGTATCGCATTTTAGGTCGGGGATTGCAAATGTTGGAGGAAACAGTACATTAAAGAGCAGAGTCGAATTCACTGTGTTGGCAGTGTGTTCATACAGGGGTGCTTGCGGAGGGGAGCTCTTAAAAATGCCCAGAGGAAAGCAAAAATCCTCCAAGACAAGTGGTCTCAGCCCTTCCCAAGCTGTGCTGCCCTGCTTGCACCAGCATCTGTACCCTGCCCAGGGCTGCAGCTGCCCTGTGAGAGTGGGAGCGTGGGCAGCTGGGGGTGCTGTGAACTGGGCTGGTGGCCAAGCTCAGAGCTTTTGGGATTGAGCCTGGGCTCTCTGGTGCAAGGACTTGGCCTGTGCTACCTTTGGGTGAGCTCAGTGGTGTGGAAGGCAACAAGCAGCTCAAACCAAATCTGTGGGGTTGGTTCGTTGGTTTGGGTTTTTTTTAAAAAGGGCTCTCCCAGGGGTGGCACAGCTGGAATGCCACGACTGCTGCACAGACCACGTGTTAGAGACCAGGAACAGCTCAGAGCAGCTTCTGCTTTTGCCTACTTTGATTTATTAATGTTGGCCCTGCCCAGTGTGTTGTTTTAAACTCCAGTGACCCCTTCCAGCCCCTGACGCACCAGCTCGGAGCTTTGCCCGTGCAAGTGAGATGCAGGGTCAGTGTTCGCAGGGGTGCCAGCCTGGCTTTTGCCTGCTATCCACAACCTTTTGCCCGCATGTTGTTTCCATTACATCGTTTTTATTACACGCTTTTTCCTTACATCAAGCCCAATCCCCACCTCGAATCCTCCTGTGCCTCAGAGCCAGGCAGAGTGGCTGTAGTTGGGGTGCAGAGCGATGGGTTAATTGCAGGCAAATATCTACCGGAGGTGGGAGAGCAGAGATCGGTATTGGGGGGATTAAAATCCTTCCTGCTGCTGGTGGGGGGCATGAGGGAAGGAGGTGGGAGCAGGAAATGCATGCACAGGGCGATGGGTGGGTATGAGCCAGCCCTTATTCCCTGCCAGGCACAGCCCAGAGCCCCCAGCCCTGTCTGTGGGCCCTGAGTAGGTGCCCCCTGCTCTGCTGGGAGCACCCCCTGGTAACCCTAAGGGCATCCCACCCCCCCCCTCTCATTGCAACTACCCCAGCACAGCCTCCTGCACCTCTGGGGGACCAGCACATCTCCCCAGCTCTGCCCTCGCTCCCTCTGAACCCTCTTCTCCGGCTCCCCAAAGCCACGCGGAGCGGCACAGCCGTCCCCAGAACGCACAGGGGACGGTGTGGGGGGGGGAAACACATCAACACTAACCACACCGGCCCTCTGGGCCACGCTACCCTACACAGCAGTACATGCACAGTGGCTGCCCGGGCGTGGGGGGAGGCCCAGGCTCTGCCCCTCCTCCAGGCTCCAGCCCCAATAAATATCCAATAAATGGCACCAGTTACACCCTTGGGACGCTGGTTTGGCGGGGGGGGGATGCCCCTCAGTCAGGCAGCAGCTGCTCCAGCTCCTCCTCGTTCAGGCCATTGGTGGTGACGATGTGGTCCAGCTGCTTCATGTATCGCTCCAGGTCCTGCATGAAATGGGGGATTCGGGCCTTCTCCAGGACCCCAAATTTCTTCAGCCGATTCACATCTTCATAGGAGACCTGATGGGAAGCAGGGAGATGGGGTCAGCCCCCCCTCCCCCATCCCAAACTATGGCAGAGGGCATCTGGCCCCCCTGCATCACACCCAGGTCCCCCCTCCGCTGCCCAAACACTCCTCCTGCCTGTAGGGAGGCACCAGCAGAGCTGCCTGGGGGTGGGGAAGTTGTAGCAATTTGTGATTTTTGGTCATTTTTCTATCACTGCAGGAGCGCTGTGGCCGAGGCAGAGGGCCAGCAGCATGGCCAGCAGCATGGCCAGCAGCATGGCCAGCAGCCCAGGGTTAAGCCTCTCCGCGAAGGTCTCCTACAGAGGAGCAAGGATTGTCCCGTCCTCCCTTGCACCCTACCCAGCACGGCCTCTCCTTGCCCCCACCGAGACCCGTAAGCGCAGGGAAATGCCAAGAGCTGGTGGGCTGCCACAGCCCAGGGCTTGTTTCCAGGAAGCTGTGAGACCAGGGGAGCCCAGGTGAGCTTTGGGAGGGGATGGGGCTCCAGGATCAGCTACCCCCACCCCCCACACCACCCGGCCATCACCTTTCCAAGCGCAGCCAGCAGCGGGAAGTCGATGGTCTGCCGATGGCGCAGGATGCGGAGAATCCCGTCCAGGTAAACCTGGTCCTTACTGAAACACCCTGGAAGAGCAGGAGAGGCCGGGGAGCGGGAGCCTGGCTCCCCACCACCCTCCACTCACCCAAATGTCTCCCAACTGCAATAACCAGAGTGATGGTGCTGGGCTGGGGTGACACGAGCGTGCCAGGGCTCAGAGCACACGCGACCCGAGTGCTGGGAAGGGCAGAGGCAGCCGGGTGCAGCAAGAGTCCAGGCACAGGGATGATAAACATCTCACCAGGATGCTTTTACCCTTCCTCCTAGTGGATTTTTTTTAATGGCAAACCACTGCAAGAATCTAAAGACATCCCCAGAAATGCTCTTTTTTTTTTCCCCCCTCTCCTTTGGCTGCTGCCTCCCTGGGAGCTTGTACGAGTCATTCCCACCAGACTGCAACCACGTTACGGGGCTCCCAGCGAGGTGCCCATCCATCCCCACCTGACCCTGAGCAACCAAAGAGCTGATGTGCCAGGACTACATGTGGAAAAAAAAAAAGCATAAACCCATAGGAGAGCGACGCCAGGGACGGGGAGGGATGCAGCGGGGCGCAGAGCCACCCTTTCAAAGGCTGCCATGGCCACAGGCACCCAGCAGCAAAACACATCTGTCTAACATTTTTTTTTAAATAAAATCCTTTCCAAAACCTGAAGGCTTTGGGGTACCTGGCTGCGAGGTGTCAGTCTGGCCCCGCTTGGCCCGCACGCAGTATTCCCACCGGACGCCGGCGTCCTGGACGTACTGCTCCAGGTCCTGGAAGAGGGCGGAGAAGGAGAGGCGGCTGGCTCGCTCGATGGTGTAGTAGAGCAGGGCTGCCCGCCACAGGAAGGGCTGCTTGCGGAACAGGACGCTGTGCAGGCTGGCCAAGCCTTCCTCCGTGGGGTTGGCGGGCTTCAGGCTGTACTGCTTGCGGCCCTCGGAGCTGTGCCAGGGCTGGCGGGTGTTGTTCACCCCACGGATGTAGTGGGTGCCTGGGGAGGGGGGACGGGAGCCAACGCCGTCGGCCACAGCCTCCAAAAAACTCGACCCCCCCCCTGGCCCCCTCCCCGAGTCGCTGGGGTTGGGGCTGAGACCCAGCACCCATGGGTGCCAGCTCCAGCCTCGTGGCACATCTGCTTGCTCTGATGCCCAGGGCAAGGGGCAGACATGTTACTGATCTGTTCTTAATTTGAGTTGATGATTTTTAGAGATTTTGATAAAGAATGATTAGGACTAACCAATTAAATGGAATCTCACAAAAATATCGATTTTTGTAGAAGATAGTGGTGTAATATTTTAAGTAGTCACAGAGATGTTGTGTTTAGTTTAAAGTAACCATACAACCAGTCACGCTGCTGGATGAGGTACCATTGTTAGACTGTTTAGTAAGGATGATTTATCATCCTGGAGACTAGATGTTTTAAAAGTTGTATTGTGAAAGGGCCTCGAGGCGTGTTAAAATCGCAATGTGAGCCAAAGCCCTTGAGTCAAGGATGTTGGAGGGTCTTTCTTTCAGGTCAGCAGCCCGTGGCGGTGCCAAAAGCAGCTCCCTGGCTCATTTCAGGACTCAAGTGTGTGTGACCGGGAAGAGGTGGGAATATGAAAATGAGTTACAGGTATGAGCATGTTTATGTATGAGAACTTGGTTAATATGTATGAGCGTGTCCAATACACTCAGCACGTTACACCAGTTAGGTGTGGTGTTGGTGAGATGACTCCCCTGTGCACCCAGCTGGTCATAAAGGAGTGTCTGCTCACCCACATCCCATTGGTGTCGATGAGTTCTTTTATCCCACTTTGGTCACAGACACATGGGTGGGTGCCTGACACCCCCTGCCCCACACACAGAAAGGGCCTCTCCCTTCTGAGACCTGCCCAGAGCCCCCCTCCAGGATGCCTCCATCAGGACATGGTGGGTATCCCCTGGCCCCGTGGTCCCCACAGCTCCCAGGCCGTTACCCCAGTGACAGCACACAGCACCCCCCCGGCTCTGCCCGTCACCCACAGCCACCCCCCCACTGACCTATCTCGTGGCGCAGCATCCCCTCCAGCCAGTGCTGCCGGGCTCCAGCCAGGTTGATGGCCAACGTTGGCCGGCTGTCCTCCACCATCATCACCGCCTGGGACAGCAGGTCGTCGGTGAGCTGCACCACCACCTGCAGAGGAAGAAGAAGAAAGAGGCAACTGCCATCAGAACTGCTGCAGGAGATGCTCAGAGGGCTCTTGGCTCTAAGCAGAGGCTGAGAGGGTGGTGGAGGGTCACAAAAAGCCACCAACACCACGGGCGGCAGAGTCCAGCCCTGCTGCACCATCACCAGCTTGTGCTGCAGCTCCCCAAAGAAACCACAGACAGCAGGAGCAGGCAGGGAGGGGGTGCCAAGGAGAAAGAGATGATCCCACAACAGGGGTAAAATAACTCCTTTAATATCTTTACAGCCAGTAAAACCTGAGCGGGCACGTCCTGGGCAGCCTCCTCCAGCATCCCTCTGGCTCCAGCACTGCCCCCCCACCTTATTCCCACAGGCTCCCCACAACTTTATGGCCACACACGATGGGCATCCTCCAGAGACCCCCCTGGTCCCACTCCTGCACCCCCACTAGCAACGGGACAGCGCAGTAAATTCAGTCACCAAAACAACCCTGCTCTAAACAACCACCCTCTACAGCTCCCCAGTAAACATCCCACGAGGGACTCAAGGCTCTGGCTCCGTTTTCATGGCCACTCCTGCGGATTCTCCCTTTCAAGGCTCACGAGCAGGGAGGATGGAGCCACGCCAGCCCTCCCTCGCAGAAGGAACTGCGCATGCCAGCCCACAGTTCCCAGCAGGGACAGGCAGCGCATGCGCAGCACTAGTGAATATCTTGAAAAAACTCAGCTATTTTGGGAAATCTGGCTATTGCAAGACAGCCAAGACAGCTGCTCTACGTTAACATGAGTTAACGTGCCATCCAAGCAGCGTTTTCTGACCATCCAACTTCAGACCTGCAGCAACTTGAAGCCGCAGCATCACCAGAGGAGACAGCCCCAGGAACTCTTGCATCCAAGTTTCGGCCGTGGCAACACTCAGGACCTTTGGGCATGTACCAATTTAACCTCAAAACCATTCTGCCACACCCATACTAACTCTAAAAAAATCCAGCTATTATTTCACAGCTGACACTTTTCAGGATGAAAACGTGCACACATGTTACCACACGACAATTCTTTTCTCTTATTAAAAAAAAAAAAAAAAAAGGAGAGGAGTCTGAATGGGTTTGCTTTAACCCGGATTTATTATTGTGCAAAGCTGCTCATGAAAGCCAAAAGTGCAATGTAACAGAGCAGTCTACCAGTGGACAGACAGACAGCATAAAATACTTATGGTGCAATTGCTTACCTGGATTAAAATACACCAGTGTGTGCATCCTTGAGCTTTATTTCTGCTCCAGTAAGCAAGTCAAAATAAGTAAGGGTTGCAGTTTCGCTGCCCTCTCCCACGACCAGCCACAAACCTTGGTCAGCTGGGACAATCTGAGGCAGGGAACTGATCTGGACTAAAATTGGTTTTATGCTCTAGGTTAGTTTCCAGCAAGATCATCACCCTCGGCCACATGAGCTCCCATGGGGGGCTCTTGGCAGGGAGAAGACTTTTGGCAGCAGCACCAGCTTCTGCCAACAGCCCCGACTGGAGTTACAACAGGCAGGGAAGGTTACAGCTTCACCACAAGCAGAAATAAGGAGGCATGAATGAGCCACATTTTGGTATGATTTTAACCAATTCCCATCTCTGAGGTCAGCTCTGTGTGATGGGAACAGAGCCTGGACATCCAACATGGCAATCTCAAACGCAACTAGTGGAGGCTGAAATCCTGGGATGCAGGAGGGGAAGAGGAGAGCCAGGGGACAGAGTTTAAACCAAAAGAAAGATGTGGAATACATTTCATAGTTGCAGCACTCTTCCTGCTCCCTCGGAGATGCTGCAGCACAGAACTGGTGCCCTGGAACATGCGACAGTCCCCAGGTCTTTGCTGCCCAACCTGCAGCTCTTGCAGGGAGCGCTGGAGACGATGCACTGTGCCAGCCAGAGCTCAAACACCAGGATACAGGATGCTTGGCAGCCTGGGAGTGGTCCACAAGGCCAGGTCCACAACTTGCTGTCTTGTCATGCTTCATTGCCCCTATACAGGGAAAAAAATAAACCCCAAGGAGGTTGAAATTTAAGATACTAGATGCAGAAAAACTAAGCTCTTCCCTAGGATAAATGCTCATTCTTACACCTGCTTTCCTCCAACCTATTAAAAATAAATACCACCCCCCCAGAGTTCCTCCTCTCTGCTTTTTTCCATTTTCCAGTTGCTCATTCTTGGCCACATTATGCTGGATTCCTCCAGGCACCATCCCCCGGCGACAGGGATTCAGCAGCTCCAGGTCCCCTGTCCCTGCTGCGGTGGGGTCAGCCCAGCTGGTGGCTTTTGGGAGGCTGGTGTTCGCTTGGCAGCCCCCCAATAGTTCAAGTTTCCCTCATGCCATTTCAAAAGCCATCTCTGAAAACAACACTCAGAGCACCCACGCAAGTGAAATATTGCATAAACCCAGGAGTTTAACTATACTGAGTGTTACAGGGATAAATGCTCCACACAGCTCATCTCTGCTGTTCTGGTGACCTCCAGCTCTCCCCTCCCATCTGCACTGGCACCTTAATTCCCACCTCTTTTATTATAATCTGTCCATCACTTGTCCATGGCTTTTACCTCTGCTGTACTGGGAATGCCACGTCTCACATCCTACACTGCATCTTCCCTCTGTTACCCAGGCCAGCACCCAAGCACCCTGCCAGGACTGCACTTGCCTAAAGTAGAGATACTCCCCTCATTAATAAGCATTAAGCAATATTTGCAACAGAGTGCTCTGGCTTTAAAAGAGCTGAATTTTATATTATTGGAGGGGGGTATTTATGCTGTCAACAGTCACCAGGCTATCTTGTGATGGCACAGGGCTCCAGTGCTAAAGCCACAGCATCAATGACCTGCTCACACAACTCAATGTCAGCACCAAACAAGCCTAACCAAATCATGCAAAGGCAAGTGCTGGCCCTCAACCTTCGCTATTGTGCCTGAACAGTCCAAAAACAATTTTTTTCCCGTTTTCTTTCCCTATCTGATATCACCACGCACAAAGTGAGCAAAGAAAAATGCAGCAAACAGCTGGAAAATAACAGGCGTCCGTGGATGCTGAGGATGTGGTGCTCAGCACTGAAACCAGGTCTTGCACGAGCTCTTTTTAGGCAAGGCAGCAAGAGGTGAAATGAAGACTGAAGGATTCCCTGGGATATAGCATCTGGAGAAAGATCCAAGGGCACAGAATTCAGTTTGCAACAAGGTGGGAAGGGTATAGCTGAAGCAACTGGTCTGTGTTTTCAGGAACCAAGGAAAACTCCGCACATAAACATCTCAGAGCCTTTAGAGGAAGAATTTAAGTCAGAGGAAGAACTGTTGATTTTTTTTCTTTCCTCTCTAATGGTGAAGGCAACACAGAAACAGCAACACTCAATGATATGGAATGGAAACTATCTTTCCCTGTACAAGAGCTCAACGGCATCAAGTGAAGTGATTAGGAAGCAGATTCAGGATGAGGAAGAATCAACAAACAGTGCATGAGGTTTGTGACAGTTCACGATCAAGTAGGCAAATTAACAGCAGGGGTTTTGCAGGCAGAAACATCCCCTGACTCAGGAAGACACAGGGCTGCCGTGGCCCGGAAAGAAATTCCCTATCCCTGTTCTAAGGATCCTGGGACAGAGCTGGGCAGGGGAATGAGGGATGGAAAGGGACTGATCCCGGGGCTGGGAAAGAGGATTAGACACTGCTTGGAGAGGCTGAGAGCTCCTGCAGCCACGGGCACAGCTGCAGGTTGCAGTCTCCCCATGAGAGCCAAAGACATGGATGCACCCAGGGGCCACCACGGTGAGAAGATGATGGGCCCAACCCCATGATGTCATTCTTCAGATGTCACTCTGATAACTTCTTAGAGGCATTGGCTTGGGTTATTTGATTTTTTTTTTCCCCTTATTTGATCACGTGGTGATACAGTGTTGTTTTGTCATATTAAACAGAGGTGCCAAGAACGGCCTCATGCCGAGCCAGACATCTGGGAGTGATGGGAAGGGACCTGCAGCATCACCAGAGACTGCAGCTTCACACACCCCCACTAAGCTGCCCACAGCCCTCCTCCAGCTGCAGCAGCCCATCCGCCTGCCGAGCAGCACCACTTGCCTTATTTTGGGACCCTCCAGCTTTGCAGATGCTGTTACAACAGGGGCTGCGACTTCAGCCAAAGTCTTATTCCTGGAGCAACGCCAGCTCTCCAGGACTGTGACCTCTCTCGTTCCGAGCAGGACCCCCAGTGCATCCTCGTGGTCCGTGAAGCTTCTGCTCAGCTTTTGTGGATGTAATGGAGCAAGAGCTTGACCCCAGGAACCAAGGGAAGGCTGCTGACAGCCCCCCACAGCACCAGGGCACGGGCTCCTGCCTCTCCCCAGCATCCCGGCGCTGCTCAGGACCTCATGCGCCAAGAAAGCGCCAGCACTGAGCAGCTCAGAGGTGGAAGGGCATGACCGGTGGGATCCCAGCTAGTGCTATTTAGGCTAACAGCATTTCACAACCCCAGGGGATGCAGCACTTACCAACGGAGCCAGGCGTTTTCTCTGCTGCAAGCTGGGACCTCACCGAAATCCACGTGGAGGCGTCTGAGCTCCAGCAGCGTCACCTCGGCCCTGAGCCAGAAGAAAAGCAGAAGAGCTTCAGGATCTGCAGCTCAGACCCCAACAAAGAAGCTTTTGAAGACAGAAAGTTAATTATAGAGCAAATACTTACCCACAAGCACGCTGCCTGCGGTGCCGGAAAGCGGGATCCTGCCTTCGCCGATCGGCGCCGGGGACAAAGGGCAGCTGTCTGCCACCAGCCTGGCCCCACTGCCTGCCAGGACTGCCTGCAGGCAGCTGACGCATCAGCTGGTTGGTCTCTGGGCTAATGCAACCCCCTGCAGTAGAGTTTTTGGGGTTTGTTTTGGGTTTTGTTGGGTTTTTTTTGAAGAAGAAAGCCATCACGCTTAGTACGTATCACAGAAGCACATGGCACGGCAGCACAGAGGGGGCACAGCAGGTGAGAGCCAGGAATTACAGAATTACAGAGGGAGAAACACGTCTGAAACCACCCAGTTCCCCAGCAGGGTGTTAAGTTACCAGCGACACAGAAGTTTCAGCCAAGTTTTTGTCCTGTACGGGGAGCAAGCTTTGCCAACATCACTGTATCGAGAGCAGATGAAACCCTTCCCTCTTCCCTGCCCCAGAGAAATTCAGCAAAATTTGTAATGGGTGTGAATGAACAAACCAATGCTTTAATGGTTTTAAAAGCACTTACCAAAAGTTTTGGATAAAAGGGCCGCGTATCTCGCACGCTGATGTGCAAACATAATTACTGAACCCTGTGTTCCCTTGAGCAAAGGGAAAATTACACAGGGCTGGAAGGAAGCCAGCTGTACACCAATATGTAAGAAAAAAGATGGCTTTCTGCCCAGCCAGAGATTGTTTCAGGCTAGATTAACGGAGAAGAGCAAAATAGCTGAATTTAATCAGTTAATAAAAATCAAGAGAGAGACTACAACTAGCAAGCCAGGAGCATAGTCTGTAAGTAAGACTGGCCAGCTGCTACGTTGGGTATTTGGAATGGTTCTGGGTACTAAAAGGCAGCTGAATAGGAATATATAGATATAGGAAGAGATTTGCAGAGATCTTTTCCATCCCAAGCAAAGGCTTAGGAGGACCAAGGTGCCAAATCCACATCCCAGGGACATGTCCAGGAGGGATCAGGACAAACCAAGGGGACTGGAGGAGGAACATCCCCTGGCCAGGTGACACCTTGGGAACTGCTCACTCCTGCTTTTGCAGGCATGAAACGTGCTGGGTACCACCGAGGAAGCTGATGCTTCAGGGAAATGCTCGTGAATAACCCTGTTTGGAGATGGAGGTGAAAAATCAGAGCTAGGAGAAACAGGCTGGCCAAGAGGCAGTGGTGAGGAAGGCCCTCACACCAGCCAGCACTGCATGGCCTTCTGCCCTGCAGCCAACAGCTAAAGGCAGTCCTGCAAGCCAAAACAACCTAAGCCAGATCCAGAAATCCTTCTCAGCACTTGAACCCAGGATGGTGGAAGTGTTTTACCCACACCTTGCTGGCAGAAGAGGAAAGAAAGCCCCTTAACTGAAGCTGTCGGACATTCCACGCTGGATGCTGCTGGGGGCACAGACAAACTGGATTAAGAGATGATGAACTCACCCCTGCCTCCATCCTGCGTGGCTACTGTTCTATCTCAACCACATATTTCCCAGCCTTAAAACCTGAGCTTGTGGTTTCAAAGCCCCGTAGCCCAGCACAGCCCACAGGCCAGCAGGAAATCTCTCCCTCCAGTTTTGTTTTGGACACGTGAATGAAGGCAGCTGTTGGAGATGTCTGCCATACCACTGCTAACAGCAAGGTAATTGATGCCTCATGCATGCAGCAAAAGGCTTCTCGCACAGCCACGCAGAAAAGCAGCAGCTCCTCTCTCTCTCTCTCAAGCATAAAAGGGAAGGAAAAGATCATGGAAACTGGTGGGGAACCAGCACCCACATCCTAACGCTGGGTACAGCGAACAGAGCCAAGCTAGAGACGAAAGGACCCCACAGCTCAGAGTAGAAAAGTTTCTTCTCTGCACCCCAAACACTTCTTAATCTGAGTCCTTTTTATCAGAAAATAAGTATTTCGCAGCTGTATCCCTTACACCAAGTGATAAAGCAGATTACCTCTCCCAGGCAGCCTTCCTTCTGCATGTACTTTCGGATCACGGACCAGATCTGGCACTTGCTCAGCAGCCTCCCACCCGTGGCCACCTCGAAGCTCTCGTAGGTCCCGTACTTCTCCAGGACAGCACGGATGATCCTGATCGCCTGTCGCGCACAGAAACCAAACATCAGGGCAAACACCCTCCCCGTTTATACACACATCCTAAAATCTCACGTGCAATAACACCCAGCGGAGAGCATCCCTGATGAATGCCTCTAAAGTGAGACGTGGTTTTGCAATACCAACAACCCAGCTGGAGGTGGTCACCGAGACAGATGGACACCTCATGCAATCAGCATGACCCACAGTATATTCTTTCTGCTTTTTATCACCCTTGCAAGCATCTGTTGTGGGAACTGGGCAAAGCAGAAGTGAAACAGCATCACCACGGCATGCTGCCTCTGGAGGGTAACGCTGTGATTATTTCCATCTTTCCTGCTTTCGGTTCTCCTTTCCAACTCGAGTGCTTGCACAAAGAGGTCTCGCTTATCATCCTGCTTCTTTCTTTACTCTGAGAGTTTTTCTTATTGCAGTGCAAGCCTGGCTGTAAGGCTGGGCATCCCCCTTTGCTGCGACGCCGCTTCCTCTTCAGCCAGGGCCTCGGCACAGCCAGCCTGCTGCACACCAACAGCCTTCTAATAAAAGCAGCACGTGCTATTTTATTAGCATTAACATTTATGGAGCATCTATAAAATACGAGCAATTATTAGCACATTTCCTTCCCCAAAAGTGAGTTTTCACTGTAGACATTTTCAAGCAACGACTTTCTCCAGCCTATTAATATATATTCTAAAGCAGACAACGATGACTTTGAACCAGTTCTGGAGTTTTTCCAGCAGTTTTATTGCGTCTGTAAACCTGGCTGAGCTGCTGCCGAGCTTCCCAGCTCCTAAACGGTGAGTGTTTTACCTCCTCCTGCCGAGCAAACCCCCTTTGCTCTTGCCCAGGCTCCGGGCAGCAGCTGGAGCCCTGCAGAGGAGGTCCCACCCCTCCCTCACCCTGAGGCCACCCAGGAGCAGGAGATGGGTGCTCACCACCAGCACCAGCGCTCAAACCACCCCACACCCCGCAGAGGGGCTTCGTGGTCTGTGTCTGGTAAGCACACTCCCCTACCCCAGCTGAAAGTCCTCATTTTTCCATCCCCAAAGTTTTCTCTGTACAGCTGTTTTTTATTCTTGAGTCACTTATGGTGCCTTTCCAGGAGAAGCTGTGCAGGGGTTTTTTGTGTTGTTGAGTTTTGGGTTTGTTTTTTTGGTTTTTTTTTTTTGGGGGGGGTGGCGGTGTCTGTGTTTGCTGAACAATCAGGGTTGGTTTTGCAGTGCCACAAGGTACCTCCTGCTGACAGCAGCAGCAAAAGGACCATTTCTTTCTACCCCCTCTGCTCAGCCACTTGCTTTCTGCTCCCAGGGGACCTAAAGCACCGAGCCAAGAGAAACCCAGCACAGCTGGTGCCCAGGAGTAAGACGACTAATGGGCACACCCCCTGCTGACCTCCAGCACATGTCCCAGCCAGCAAAATTCCTAAAATACCAAGTTTAGTGTTCTGAGAGGCTGCTGAGCATCCCCAGGCAGCCTGAAATCATGCACCCACCCTATGCAGTGGGATACCAAATCCTCCAGCCCCAGCTCCACGCTGGTGCTGCTCACATTCCCATGACAAACCAGGGATGTGCTCTCCAGAGTGAAGAGCCTCCACGGGGCTAGAAGAATCCTTCAGGTCTATTTAAATTTTCTCTTAAAAAGATAAAATAATCCCACCCAGCATGTGCAGAGCAGCTGGTGGAGCAGCAAGCTGGAAGCAGGGAGCTGGTGTTGGTTTGTCTACTCTTGTCCAAGGATGCTGGCTTAGCAAAATGTCTTATTTAAGCTTCGTGATAAATGCAAAGTTTTAAAAGAAAAGCAGTTTATAGCTAATAAGTTGGTAATGAAAAAGGTCTCCCCAAATGAAAGAGACTGGAAGGAGGTTACTGCAGGGTATGAGCAAAGGAACAGTGACACAAATACCATCTGAGCGCACCAGAGGACTTGGAGAAACATTGGTAGGAATGCTCAACACTTGGTTCCTCTTGCAAAGGGTTTTAGGATCCAGGCCGAGACCATTCACGCTGGTTACAAACACTTCATTCATTCAAAGTAACGCACAGGGCAAAATAATCTCAATTACTAACCTTTTACTACGTTGCAAGTCAACTGTAGCAAAAGAGAAAACAAGGGGGGAAACTGCTCCCAGCGACTCCTCCTACCACATTACTCAGAGGATAGAATGCACTTAAATACAGGAAGAAAACACTGAAAAGCCAGTGAGGTTTTTATAGAAGCCAGCCAGCCTTCCCTGCAACAGTATCTCTGGCACCAGCTTATCGGGGGCAGAGGTAGGGCAGGCACTGGAAATGACTAACTGCTTAGGAAGCTGTTTACAGAAAGAGCCTGAATTATCTGGATAATAATCCAGGCAGAGATATAGGAAGTAATAGCAGAATAAGAAAACATTCAAAACCCAATAAATGAATCGGTGACTAAGTTGTTATTTGAAACACCAGCCAACTAGAGGACACCTCTGGCGTGCAACCCTGAATTTGGGGTAAGAGGGTTTTTTATCTGCTCACTGAGATGTGAGTGCCTTAAGTAGAGCCTACACCAACCACTACCACTACTAACCACGCTTGCTGATGTCTTAAGGATGCTGCCACGCAAGCTGGCCTTCCAGAAAACAAGCCAGACTTAACCCACCAAGGTTCTCCAGGCTAAGGACCGCTTCCCACGCGGTGACCCACACGCTCCAGCTCCTTGTGTGTTATTTCTACAGCGACAAGTGTAAAAAAAAATAAAATAACAGCAAGGCGTCCCTGATGGAGTGTCAGCTCCTGGCCAACAAGGTGCATCCAGTGATGGCAGCACCGGTATGACCATCACCCAGGTCAACCACGGGGCATGTAGGATTCCTGCAGGTGGGTGGGTAAGTAAGGAAGAGTTTAAGGATTAACAGGGTGAGCGTGCTGAGGGCAGGCTACAAAAGACAGGGAGTGGAGCAAGATGGGTCGGCTGAAGCTGGGGAGGAAGGCAGGCCACCAGGTTCTGTGTGGACCAGATCTGGGCTGGTCCGACCATGGAGCTGTCCTGCCACCATACATCCCGCTGGCACCAAGCGGGTGACACCACCCTGCGGGAGGACACCCACACCTTCACACCCGCCGGGCTGCTGCCCTCCCGGGGCGGGAGGAAGGTGGGAGCGGGTGATCCGGCATCCCCCGGTTCCTCCTCCTCCTCCTCCCCCTTGGGCCAAGCATCCCACCCCGGGTAGCAGCTCAGCTGGCAGCAGTAGGAACGGAGGAACGGGGGCTCTGGCAGCTGCCTGCAGAGATGCGCGCCCCGCGCAGGCGGAACCGGCAGCTGCCCGCGGAGATGCGCGCCCCGCGCAGGCGGAACCGGCGCCTGCCCGCGGAGATGCGCGCCCCGCGCAGGCGGAACCGGCGCCTGCCCGCGGAGATGCGCGCCCCGCGCAGGCGGAACCGGCGCCTGCCCGCGGAGATGCGCGCCCCGCGCAGGCGGAACCGGCGCCTGCCCGCGGAGATGCGCGCCCCGCGCAGGCGGAACCGGCGCCTGCCCGCGGAGATGCGCGCCCCGCGCAGGCGGAACCGGCGCCTGCCCGCGGAGATGCGCGCCCCGCGCAGGCGGAACCGGCGCCTGCCCGCGGAGATGCGCGCCCCGCGCAGGCGGAACCGGCGCCTGCCCGCGGAGATGCGCGCCCCGCGCAGGCGGAACCGGCGCCTGCCCGCGGAGATGCGCGCCCCGCGCAGGCGGAACCGGCGCCTGCCCGCGGAGATGCGCGCCCCGCGCAGGCGGAACCGGCGCCTGCCCGCGGAGATGCGCGCCCCGCGCAGGCGGAACCGGCGCCTGCCCGCGGAGATGCGCGCCCCGCGCAGGCGGAACCGGCGCCTGCCCGCGGAGATGCGCGCCCCGCGCAGGCGGAACCGGCGCCTGCCCGCGGAGATGCGCGCCCCGCGCAGGCGGAACCGGCGCCTGCCCGCGGAGATGCGCGCCCCGCGCAGGCGGAACCGGCGCCTGCCCGCGGAGATGCGCGCCCCGCGCAGGCGGAACCGGCGCCTGCCCGCGGAGATGCGCGCCCCGCGCAGGCGGAACCGGCGCCTGCCCGCGGAGATGCGCGCCCCGCGCAGGCGGAACCGGCGCCTGCCCGCGGAGATGCGCGCCCCGCGCAGGCGGAACCGGCGCCTGCCCGCGGAGATGCGCGCCCCGCGCAGGCGGAACCGGCGCCTGCCCGCGGAGATGCGCGCCCCGCGCAGGCGGAACCGGCGCCTGCCCGCGGAGATGCGCGCCCCGCGCAGGCGGAACCGGCGCCTGCCCGCGGAGATGCGCGCCCCGCGCAGGCGGAACCGGCGCCTGCCCGCGGAGATGCGCGCCCCGCGCAGGCGGAACCGGCGCCTGCCCGCGGAGATGCGCGCCCCGCGCAGGCGGAACCGGCGCCTGCCCGCGGAGATGCGCGCCCCGCGCAGGCGGAACCGGCGCCTGCCCGCGGAGATGCGCGCCCCGCGCAGGCGGAACCGGCGCCTGCCCGCGGAGATGCGCGCCCCGCGCAGGCGGAACCGGCGCCTGCCCGCGGAGATGCGCGCCCCGCGCAGGCGGAACCGGCGCCTGCCCGCGGAGATGCGCGCCCCGCGCAGGCGGAACCGGCGCCTGCCCGCGGAGATGCGCGCCCCGCGCAGGCGGAACCGGCGCCTGCCCGCGGAGATGCGCGCCCCGCGCAGGCGGAACCGGCGCCTGCCCGCGGAGATGCGCGCCCCGCGCAGGCGGAACCGGCGCCTGCCCGCGGAGATGCGCGCCCCGCGCAGGCGGAACCGGCGCCTGCCCGCGGAGATGCGCGCCCCGCGCAGGCGGAACCGGCGCCTGCCCGCGGAGATGCGCGCCCCGCGCAGGCGGAACCGGCGCCTGCCCGCGGAGATGCGCGCCCCGCGCAGGCGGAACCGGCGCCTGCCCGCGGAGATGCGCGCCCCGCGCAGGCGGAACCGGCGCCTGCCCGCGGAGATGCGCGCCCCGCGCAGGCGGAACCGGCGCCTGCCCGCGGAGATGCGCGCCCCGCGCAGGCGGAACCGGCGCCTGCCCGCGGAGATGCGCGCCCCGCGCAGGCGGAACCGGCGCCTGCCCGCGGAGATGCGCGCCCCGCGCAGGCGGAACCGGCGCCTGCCNCACATCACCATCCCAGTTGTACCACCCGTCCCTGTCACATCACCATCCCAGTTGTACCACCCATCCCTGTCACATCACCATCCCAGTTGTACCACCCATCCCTGTCACATCACCATTCCGGTTGTACCACCCGTCCCTCTCACATCACCATCCCAGTTGCTTTACCAACCCCAGTTACATCCCCCAGCTGGCTGCATCCCCATCCCCAGCTGCACTGCTTCCCCAGTTGCACCCCCAGCCCCAGCTGCATCGCCACCCTGTTTGCATCACCAACCCCATGTCCCCAGTCCCAGTTGCATCGCCACCCCAGTGACAATGCCAACCCCATCTGCATCACCAGTCCCGGCTGCGTTGCTGCCCGGCTTGCATCACCCCCCCAGCGCTGCCACCAGCCCTGGTTGTGCCAGCAGCCCCAGTCGCACGGCCAAGCCCATTGTGCTGCCATCCCAGTTGCATCGCCAGCCCTGGCTGCATCACCAACCCTGGTTGTATCACCAGCCCAAGTCACATTGTCAATCTGGTTGTGCCACCAACCCCAACACCGCTGTGACTCCAATCGTGTTGCCAGCCTTGGTTGTGTTGCCAAGCCCACTTGCATCGCCAGCCCCAGTTGCATCTCCAGCCCCAGTTGCATCTCCAGCCCCACTTGCATCGCCAGCCCCACTCGCATCACCAGCCCCAGCTGCGTTGGCCAACGTGTGGCTTTTCCCAAATCCCTGGTGCTGCCGGGCAGTGAGCGCCTCCACTTTTGGTTACAAGTGGCTTTACTAACCCGCCGTGCAAGGACAAGGCAGGCTCAGCGCTCAGAAGCAAAGTGTGTTTATTTTGTAAATCTGCTGATTTCGAGCCAGTCTTGCCCCAGAGGAGCCTATCTTGCTGCCTGCATGCTGGCAGCTGGCAGAGGTGCTCTCGTAAGCCACACCTACCGTGCCACCCCCGTGCCACCCCCGTGCCACCGCCGTGACCGCCCCAGTAAGTCAGAGCCCGCGCTCGTTACGTGAGTTGCTCTGTCTCAAGTGAGCAGAGGCTACAGCACCGTGGGCTCCGTAGCCTCTAAAGTGCCTAAACGTGGCTTGCTAACGACGAGGGCTTGTGCGTACGCCGTAATTCACAAGCGGGATGTTAATGAGCTAGCAGCGCAGTTAATTATCCACCCGCTAGTGGGAAGTTACAAGCCTCTGAAGTATAATGAATCGCTGTTCCCGAAAGAAAAAAAACAGTCAGTGTGGAAGTGGGTGCCAGCCCATCCACCTGAGCTGTTTGTCTTGCTCCTTTTCCTTCCAAACTCAGCTCCGAGTCCTTTGCTCCCCTGCATGGCAGCTTCTGGTGGCTACCAGCATGGAGGGAAGCTGGCCCTCATTCCTTTCAGTTCTTTTTGGGCTCCTTAAGGAACTTCCACCCAGGTAGGATCTTCCCCACCTTCCCTGCCCCTGGGCTGGATCTCACCTGCCCCAGCTCCCCCTGCTCCTGTGGGCTCCCTAGCAGGATTTCATTGATGGAACTAAGCGTCAGGTTGCTGAAGACCATGTTAAGGTGGTCGACGCCTCGCAGCTCCTGGACGTGCACCTTCTGCTTTTGCTGGTCGCGCCATCGCTTGCACAACTCCAAACTGCGGGTGTTGACGGTGTCGTCCCCGTCGCCATAAATCATGTCCACAGGGTCCTCGTAAGGGAAACGCTCGTCATATATATAAGTCTCCACGGTGGGGTAGCCTGTGCCATAGAGGCAATACGTGTCCACCCCAGGAGGGGGTAAGTCCTTCAGCAAGTCCTTCATGTCCTCCCACATGTACCAGCCATCCTCCAAGTTGACGTCAGTGAAGAAGCGTTGGTAGTCCCGATAGGTGTAATTGTAGGAGGGCGTGGAGATGAAAACATGGTTCTCGGGCCAGGCCAGGCTCGTTGGGAACATCCAGGGGCTGGTGGTGGTCATGCGCTGCTCTTCACGCAGCTTGATGTTGGACATGAGTGGGATGCCCTGATTGTCACCTGCAGGACACACAGGGGCTCATCACAACCAGCACCAAAATGTACCCTCACAAATGGCACCTCTTGGGCGGCTGTGCCGGGACCAGCCCGTCCAGCAGCGACTCACAGCTGTCGCCTTGCTTGGGGTATGGTTCCATCCCAGGTCCTCCCCTGCCTACCCCTGCCCTGCCCACAATGGTACGTCCTCTCCTCACCCCTCTGGCTGCAGATGTTCTTCTCTGGCATCACACCTCTAGCTGCTAGGAGGGGCTGAGTGTGGACAATCCTGGATGTGTGCTGGCCCTGAGCAACCCAGCCCTGGACCTTCCCTGCAACCCTGGCACTTCCACACCTGCCTGCAGGGACAGGAGTGGGCTGAGCCCGATGAAGGTGCTGATAGCAGGTGGCCAACCTGCATCTCTCCTGCAAGCCTTGGCATTTTTAGGGTCAATGATCGCAGATTACCTTAAAAATGCCTTTGGCCCTTGTGGCAACAGAGAAAAACATGAGGAGGTGACTTAAGGGTGATGCAAGGGGCCAGATGTTAAAATCATCAAGCACATGATTTTTAATTCCATGCATTTTTGGAGGGTCAGCTTGTGACTTGCAGATATTCTGGGCTGTCAGCATTAGGCAAGTGATTGTGGCTTTCTGGGCTGCAAAGAGACTAAAGAGGAACTGGGCGAAGGGAGATGAAAACCTGAAGACAGCAAAGCTTATGGGGGATGGGCTTTGAGATCGGGGAGATCCAAGCAAGTGGTGCATGAGAGCGTGAGTGCCCCTTGGGTGGCCTCTGTGTCCTCTGCTGCAGGAGAGCTGTATGGTTTGCAGCAAAGGTCCAGCAACCTCACTGTCCTGCGTGGACAGAGAGGGAGCAGATGTCTGGGGAGGTGCTGACAAGGGGTTGAGCGTGCCCCGGGGTGCTTCTCTGGCTGCAAGATTTTTGGGTGGGTATTTCAGCTTTCCAGGAGCCCCGCTAGCACAGGAGGTGGCCCTGCCTGTGGTGCAGGCTGTGCAGAGGCAAGAGCTGGTGCGGAGGAAGGGGGATGGCCAGGCTGCAGGTGAACCCTTCTGACAGCAGTTTTCTGTACACACAAACCCACCAGCCCCGATCATGGAAACTCGAGCAAACTCCAGAGCCTGGGCCCTGGGCCAACTCTGCCGGGGATGTGGCAGGACTCTCCGTGGTGCTTTTCAGCACTGCAGGATGCAGCAGGATGCAGCGACATCAGCACCAGAGCACGAGTGCTGCCTCCACAGACCCCTCGGCCATCTGTCCCCCACCTCTTTCACCACCGTGCCCTTTCCTCGCCCACCTCCACCCTTCCGTTTTTTGCAGGAGGGAAGGAAAGCAAAGAGGTGGCTGCACACAAGGAGTCACCCACCGGACGCCAGGACACGCAGGGGCTTGACAGAGCCTCCCCAGGGGGCACCCAGGGAGATGAAGCCCCCAATGTACTGATCTTTCCAGGCTTGCGTCTGCTGTAGCAAGAAGTAGAGGATGTTCAGGTTGCCCATGCTGTGCGCAATGAGGAAGACGCGTCGCTGGTACTCGTCGTGCATCTCCTCGATCAGTGCCTTCAGGTTCTGGAAGTACTCAGGCTGCTCCTCTGTGGACAAGAGGGGCACTAGCTCTTGGCCACCTCACCTCATGGTCACAGGGCTCCAGGGCTGACCCTAGGAGCCTCAGCCAGAGAGAGGTGTGGGTGCAGAGGCCACCAGTGCCACCACGCATTCACACAAGAGCACTGGGAGTGGCCATCCCTGTCCAGGGGTCCTTCCACACCGGTTGGCTCACCCAGCCCGTGAAAACCATCCTGCTTCCCTCCCTCCACCTGGCCACAAACCCCAGACTTACGGGGCCCGACCCTCCAGTCGTAGGGGGCTGCGCGAACCGTCTGGTCCCTCACGTAGCCATTGTTCACCAGGTTCTGCACCAGGGTGTGCAGGTAACCTACGGGCAGAGAAAACAGGTGGGAATTAGGTCTTCAGTCTTCTCCTGTCAACCTTTTTCCAGGCTAAAAAGCCTTGTGGTGACTCCAGCCAGAGGTAGTGGCTCCATGTGTCCCGTGTGCGCTGGGGTCAAGGGTGAGGTGGTCCCTGATGGTACTCGAAGGGAATGTGTCTCCAAGGCCAGTGTCTCTCACTCCCAGGTGACCTGGGCTCTCTGTGGAACTGGTCCACACTGGAGACACAGGGACACCTCTCCACTTGCAGGGAGCACGTGGGATCCCCGAACACCCTGTGCCTCTCCTCCTCTCACCTGCCAGCTTGCTCTGATCCAGGTATTCCACGGAATAGGTCTTGCCGAAGCCAGGCACGCGGATGTGCACCCCCGGGGCGTTAGACATTTTCCGAGAAGTTCGGTTGTACACCACCCTGTGGGGAAATGGCAGAAAGTAGCAGAAGAACCATGTCCCCGTGGGGGATGTGGGGCTGGGGTGGAGATTGCTGAGTGGCAGCGGCTGTTTCCAAGTCCTGTGTGGAGAGGGGGATGGAACGGAGCCAAGCCAGCATCTGTGCCAATCGCCCTGCATCTTGGGGCAGGAGGCTCTGATGGAGGGGGCTGCAGCAGCCCCCTCACCCTGCAACCCTCCAGTGGGTGCCGAGGATGATCTGGCTGGGCATGAGCATGTGGAAGGGACATGGGAAAGGGACGGGCGCTTGGAGCCAGCCAGCTGAGTTCTCAAACAGTCCCGTGGTGCTCCCATGGTTTTCCATGTGGCTGGAGGGGGGTAGGAGAGAGGAGGAGATCCCTGGTAGATCATTTCCCCGGGGAGCTCCCGGGGTGGAGGTGAGCGGTACCTGGTGTTATCGATCCAGCAGTCAACTCCCACTGGCAGGAAGGTGTTGAGGTTGAGCCAGATGGTGAAATAGTCCTCCGTTTTGCGGTAGCACATCCAGTTCACCACGTCCGGCTTGTCTAGCTTTGCTTCCAGCTGGTTCCCCAGACACCCAGGCACTGGAGGCACCGCAGAGAGGGAGAGCAGAGCCAGCTACAGACCCCATCCCACTGCTTGTCCCAGGGGTCCCCTGGGGCTGCCTGGCTGGGGACACCTGGGGACCTGCTGGAGCAGCATCTCTGGGGAACAGCCTGCTCCGTGCAGGAGCAAGGGCTCTCGGAGCCGAGATGCAGCGTGAGCATGGAATTGGCACAAAACCCACATCCTTAGGGACCCCCCAAGCTGCCTTTCTCACGGGATGACCCCCAGAGCTCCCACCCTTGGCCCAAACCAACCAATCCCCACCAGCACGAAGCATCCTGGATTATTCCCCCCTTCCTGGCTGAGTTTCCATCCTCCTCTGCTCGCTACAGCCTGGGGGAAGGAGTCAGTGCTGCTCGGGGCTGCCCAGCCCTACTGCACCCCCAGCACCTTGTTCTGGGGTAGTGGGACAACTCAGGGATGCACAGACTCCCCAGGGAGGTGAAAGTCATCCTGGTGCTGGCTCCCGAGACCCATGAACTGTTTTCCTGAACTTTAAACCTTCTGCACAGGCTGTACAAGGTCTCTGAAATGGCTCAGCGCCGAGCGGAACTGTACCCTGCGGGAGTTCAGTGCAAACAGTGCGTACCGTAAACACAGCATGGTTTTAAACAAGTTCACAGTCTGACATGTGTGACCTGGGCTCCTTTGATGGAGGGTTACTATCACTGGGGCATTTGGTCTGCCTCTGGGAGCTTCTGTGTGGTTCCTGGCAGGGATGGGACACCCATCCTGGTGCCACCTCGTTATAGGTGCCTGTGCTGGGGGCAGACACCATGGAGAGTGGTCCCAGGCGGTGTGCAGGAGCCAAGAGCTGGCTCCTGGTGCCAGCGCTGACCCCGAGGGTGAAGACAAGGTGTGAAAGGACTGCAGGGGACAGTGGCTGTGAGCCTGGTGAGATGGGAGCTCTGGGTGATGAACCCCATGGCCCCAGTGGGTCTGAGGACAGACCTGAGACACACGACTGGGGATGGTGTGGGCTTTCAACGCCACTGCAGGCACTGTCTGCTATGTGGCTCGCTACAGGTCCCATGTAAGGCTCTTTCCCAAAGGACACCATGAGCTGCTCTGTGGTCTAAAGTCCCTGTAGATGCCTGCCCTGTGTTGCTCTGGGACCCAGACCCCAGCTCTGCTGTGGCTGTGGGACCCCACAAACACGGCAGGGTGGGAGACACACTGCCTGACACAGGGGCTGAAGGATGCAGGCTGCGAGCATCTTTGACCTGAGAAGGATGTTCCCCATTTCCCCTGGTCCCCACCAGCCTCAGGTGTCCCTGCACCCCAGGGTCCATGGGTGCAGGTGTTTTGGGGAACCACAGTGCTGTTCCTGTCATGGAGTGCAAGGGCGTCCTGGCCTGGAGATGCTCTTCCCCCATCCCACCCACCATGGCCCTGGCGCCTGCAGCGTGGCAGGGACATGGCCAAGGGGTGCAGGGGCATGGCTGAACACTCTGAAAGCCTTGTCCCATGCGAGAAGGGAAGGAGAGGTAGCAGTTGCATCCCTCAACTTGCTTTACAGCTCCCTGACCTCTGTGGCATCTCCCCAAGGATACAGGGAGGGTCTAATCCTGCCTTCAAGACACCTGGTTGGGGATCAGGCATAGGAAAGCCCAGGCAGGGAGTGGGCAGGGAGGACCTCCCTGGCCAGCAAGAAAAGAGGGACCACAAGCTGCTCTGATGACTCCTGAGGGTGCACAGCCAGCACCCCTGCCCCCGGTGTGCAGCCCTGAGCTCTGCCTCCCCTTCCAGAGGACATTAGGTAATTATTAAGGGAGATCCTGTGGGGGCAGAGGGGTTATCAGCGGTCCCAAGGGCACTGGGGGTTTCTGGGACACCCAGCCTAGGGGGATGGGCTACACGTGGATGCTGAGCAGCACATGGGACAGCCGGACCCGGCTGGGCACGGGACAGGGGCTGAGGCTGGTACCAGGGGCACGGGGAGATGCTCCAACCATCACAGATCATCCTGAGAAGGGGCACCTGGTGACGGCCACCCGGGTCTCCTGGCCATCGGCATGGCCAAGCAGGACCAGCCCCAGGACACTGGGGCTCCAGATACTGTCCCCTGCTCTCTGATGGCTCTTGGAAGGGAGGTTGTGGGGTCAGCCCTTGGTCTTGCAGCAGGGATGTTCTGCTTTTTCTCTTCTCTTTTTAAAGGGGAAATTCGGCTTACTTCAAGAAAAAGGAGAAAAACCGCAATTCTGCTCAGCACAGGTTTCACTGCAAAACCCGAGATTGAGCCCCCAGTGATTGCAGAGGGGCAAAGGAAGGCAGAGATGTGCAGAATGGAGGTGGTGGCTGCTCCCACCTCCCCGAGGTGATGCCCCAACCTTTCACCTCCCTGAGCATCTCTGCCAAAGGCTCGCTCTCCTCCACGCCATCCCCCAGGTAGGGGGGATGTTGGGTGAGACGCGAGTTGGATGCCCTTCTGCAGCAGCAGAGGATGACTTAACCATCGCCAGGAAGAGGCAGAAGACATGGGATGGGGTGGGTTCTGTGGGATCATGGTGGTGGATGCTGGCCCGCCACACTGACGGCAGCAGCCATGGGAAGCAGCAGGCGAGTGTGTGCTGCAGCCCCCATCCCTCTGCTAGCAGAGCCCCTTCAGAACAAAGTGAGACCTAAAACACCCTCTGGGCCAGCTGTGAGATATTAGAGCCCCATGTGCTTTCTGGGGTGCCCAGCCTGTCCCCGCAGCTCCAGACAGCTGCAGCTGGGCATGGCCAGCCTTCCATCCCCAGCCCAGCAGATGGGAGGGGACCTGGGAATTTGTGTCACCCCCCTCTTGGTGGCTCCAGCTCCAGACTGCAAAGGGCCATCGCAGCCAAGAGTCACCGAGCTGCTGGCACCGTGGCACCCCAACCTCACCGCCAGCTCTGGGGGGCTGCACAGCACCTGGGGTTCCCACCCGTACCCCGCATGGTGCCCACGCTGGTGTGACCTTACCGAGTACCACAGGCGGCGTGCTGTTGGTTGGGGGAGCTTCTGGGGTGGTGGTGGGTGGAAAGAGGACGTTGAAGAGCCAGAACTGGGACGCGGGCTGCAGGAGCAGCGACAGCGTCAGCAACGCAACCCCGGCGCGGCTGGTCCCCATGGCAAGCTCAGCCGGGATCCTCCGGACGTCTCCAAGCAAAACAGCCTTTTATATTTTTTACGCAGGTCCAGCCAAGAGGCACTCGGGCTGCAGGGGAGGGGAGAGCTGCAAGGGGCTGGCCGTGATGGGGAGGAGGGACGGGGAGGGCCGAAGGACTGGCCTTGCGGACATGCCATGCCCTGCCAAGGCAGTCCAGTGGTGCCCAGGGGCTCTTCGTGCCCTGAGAGCCCTGCTCAGGGCTGCCAGCAGGGTGGGCATATAAATTTAGCAGCTTCCCTGTGCCTTGGCATCCCTCCACTGTGCGCTGGGTTGTGGCTGCCATGCACTTCCCCCTGCTCGGTGCTCCCCGAGTAACCTCCCGGGGCTGCCCAGGGCTGCCCGCTCCCTGCCCGCTCCCTGCCCGGGCTAATGCAGCACCTCTCTGCTCCTCCTGCCCTTGGCCAGTGGGGCTGGCACTGCTGATGTGGCCAGGCAGAGCCTAAACCTCTGGGAAAAATCGGAGCTGGGACAGGTGAGGACACATCTGGGCAGCCCCTTGTGCCACAGAGCAGCAGCACGTCCCCCAGTGCCACCCACTGTCCCTGCTCTGTGCCCCCATGCCCAGGCTGCCCCGGGACCCTGCTGTGGGCTCCAGGTCCCCATGGGTGCCCCCCTGGCACCAGACCCAGCTGGGTGGAGCCCCTGCAGCCCCCATCCTCCATGGGCAGGGCTTTAGGTGGCCCTGCCTGCACCAGGGACTGGGGACCCTCCGGGACTGGGAGACACGAAGGGAAGGCAGGGTGACCCAGGCTGGCAGCGCCTGGAGGGGCACGGAATGGAGAGGGCTGGAGTGCAGGGGGATGAAGAAGAGGTGAGCTATGATGGTAGAGCAGAACCCAACTGCTTGTGAGCTTGCTCCAGCCTTCCCAGTGTGCTCCAGCCTTCCCAGTTTGCGCCGGTGGGACAATGGGCTAGTGCACAGCAGTGCTGAGCAGCGGGATGCTGTGGGGGTTGTTCAGGCTCACCTGGAGCGTGGCCTTTTGATCCTCTGGGTGCAAATCATTCCTACCCAGCATCTTCTCTGGAGCTGAGCTCAGGGGCAGAAAGCTGCTGCCTCCCACCTCCTCTTGCTCCGTGGGGAAGGGAGAAAGGCACACAGCCTTTCCAGGGAGGCTTTTCTCCCAGCTTGGCCAGGACAGGAGTTAAGAGCTCCAGAAGAGCTGGTTGGCTTCAGAAAAGTCGTACACTCCTACTGAAGGGAAGACGTCTTCTTCCTCCCAGGAAAGGGCGAGGGGACTGGTGGGTGGGCTGGGCTGGCAGGGTGGGTTCCCCACGGAGCCCCTTCCCGCAGAACCGGCAGGAAGGGCAAGAGAAAATGACGGGTGGCCTTTAGTAGCCCGTGGCCCCCTCCGAGGGCACCGGCGCCTTTGCAAACCGCCCCCCTCCCGCCCCCAGCCTGCCCTCCCCGAGCCCCGGCACCGAGGGCTTCTCCTCCCGCTCCGCTTCGCCCCTCTGGCTCTTGGCTGTCCCCGGGAGGATAAACGCGCTGGTTGTGCCTCACCTTCCCCGAGCGACCCTCCCTCGCCCGAGGAAGAGGTGCCAGGGCAGGGCAGAGGTCCCGGCCGTGGTTCTCCTCCTGGGACGCCGCCCTCCGCTGCGGTGTCCTCGCCGGGGCAGCGTGGGGGTGGAAAGTCCCTTTATCGTCCCTCTGGTGACACAGGGAAGTGGGGTCCCCGCTGCCTGTCCTGGGCGTCCCCAACCCCCCAGGTGTGAGCCTGGATAGCTCAGCTGGGAGAGCATCAGACTTTTAATCTGAGGGTCCAGGGTTCAAGCCCCTGTTCAGGCGAAGGCTTTATCCTTTAGGAGCTCAGGGGCAGGATTTGGCACCTTCTCCTGCAGAGACAAGTCCCCTCCTGTCACAGCTGAGATGGGCATAAAGCAGGGGACTCTATCTCTTCTGCTCCTTTCCTCACTGAAAGGTGTTCAGGTGCCTGAACTGACCATTTTCAAGTAGCTTCCTCAAAGGTTGGGCTCATGCTGGCACCTGCTTTTTCTGTTTGATGACCTTCATGAAGATGATGAAGAGACTGGAGCATCTCTCCTAGGAGGAAAGCCAGACCTTTCTCAATGGCACCCAGTTCCAGGGGCAATGGGCACAAACTGGAACATAAGGAGATGCTTTTTCACTGTGAGGGTGACCATGCACAGGTTTCTCAGGAAGGTCATGGAGTCTCCATCCTTAGAGGTATTCAGAAGCTCTCTGGACATGATCCTGGGCAAGCAGCTCTGGGTGGCCCTGCTAGAGCAGGGGATTGGACCAAATGACCTCCAGGGATGCCTTCAACATCAACCATCCTGTGATTCTGTTGCCTGTCACCCCAAACCCACTCCAACCAAAGCAGAGCCCTGCATCTTTTGAAGGGAAGATGGTTCATGTGAAAGCAGAGGCTGCAGCAACCCACGGGGCCACCACACAGCTTCAGCCAAGCCCTGGTTTGCACTGTGTACATGTACACACACTTCAGGTTAATTTGGCAAAATAGAAACTATTCCAACAGAAAGTCGAGTAATTGTGGATGAAAAATATCCCCTTTGGGATTCTGTCTTTTTTCAACCTCAACATACATCAATTATTCAAGCACAGTATATTATTCTTCAGATAAACTTAATGGCCTTATACCCCAAAATGATTTTTGGCAGGGTGGAGGGGAAAGAGGGATGGAGAAATTATGTATTTCCTTGTGTTTCTGCCTCTCAGCTTTGTAAAAGTGGGACAGGTACTGCTGCTGCTGAAGAACAACTTCTCTAGTTGTTTATCTTCTCTTCCTCTGTATTATCTTTAGAAGGGAAAATGCTTTTTCAGCTTTCTCTGCATAAAGAAATGTGTGTTTTCACTAAAAGTGTAAATGATGATTGGAGGAGTGTGAAGTTGTGCAAGTAGTGCCCTATAAACTGCAAATCCTAAAGGTAAATGCATAATGGATTTTTCTCTCTGTTTCTTGCTGTGGATAAGGTATGAAAGAAAAATAACTGATTTTGTACAATAAAAAAGCCTCCCTCTCCCCTTCCCAACACAAGCCCTGCAGACACCTGAGCCAATCTGCCCGAGTACTGGCAGCCCTCTGCTACCTTCAGTTACTCCCAGTGGTGAATAAATTGAGACCTGATGCTTGGGTAGTGTCTTCTTCACCAGCTGAGCCCCGAGTGTGACCTGTGTGATACTTTATGAAGCTTGTTTTAATTTCTTTTTTGAAAGCTGCTGTCCAGAGCAAGTTCTGCACAGCTGTCAGGAGAGGGCACCAAGAGCAAGCAAACGGGGTGTCTCCGTGGTCTGAAGGCTCCTGAAGAGTCAAGGAAAGAGTTTAAAAGGGTTCCTCAAGCTGAAGCACCTCCTGGGGCACCCCAGAGATCTCCACCTGCCTCTTGGTGCCCGTGAGAGCTCTGGTTCCCAGAACTGCTGTGTGTCAGGCTCATCCCTCAGCTCCGGATGGGTTTTGGTCTCTGCTGTGAAAGCATCCCTGGAGGTCCTGCAGCCAAAATCCTGTTCCCAGGAGCTGGGAGTGCTGGCAGCGGGGCTTTCATCAGGTTGATCTTCTTCTCTGGTGGTTGCTGTGGCAGATCCTTCCTACCCTGGAGGCCAGGAGCGGGGAGCTGAGCCCTGGAGCTGCAAGCTGCCACCCCCCACCTCCTCTCACTCTGCAGGGCAGCCACAGCACCTTCTGTTTGCAAAACTGGAAGGAAGGGTGAGGGAAAGGCAGAAAGCAGGGTGATTTCTCCTAATTCTCAAGCTTTGCCTGGAAAATGGAGAAGCTGGGGTGTTTTCCCAGAAGTGTCACTGAAGCCCCACCGGAGAGACCCTGCGAAGTGACTATAGGTTGGGAAATCATTGTGGGACTGAGCCCAGTCACTCTTAGGAGCAGAGAGCACGTCAGAGCCTGTGACTGCCTCCTCGGGCATGGCATCTTTGCAAACCGCCCTCCTTGCAGCTGCAACCTGGCCTCTTCATCCAGTTGGCAAAAGTGTTGCTGTGACTCGGATTCGAACCGAGGTTGCTGCGGCCACAACGCAGAGTACTGACCACTATACGATCACAGCAGATGTCCTGCCACACGCCGGGACCACGGGGAGGAGAGCGCCTGCACCGTCACCTCCTGTGGCACGGGGCACCCAGCATGGCCCGGCAAAAAAAAAACCCACTGCTTTATTAAGGTGTCTACAAACAGACTTGGATGCTGCTGCTTGGAGCCTCAGCCATCTGAAACGGGGTCCTAAATTGTGCAAAGCACTGACAATGCTGGGATGGCACTGGGGGACCGAGGTGGCTGCAAGGGACAGCTCTGTCGAGGGGCTATCGTGCCGTGGTGGCATGATGCAGTGAAGGCATCGTGCTATAATGCAGAAAATTTAGAGTTATAATAGTTTCAGCTAAGTCTAAGTTATACAAGTGTGCATAATTAAGTAACTGTAGGGTTGTAAGTGCCTGATACAACAGGTTTGTGGCAATTCAGCTTAAAATACAACAAATGGCGTGAGGATTTCCATGGGGAGCTGTGTGATGCTATGGGAAGGCCCTGGGCAGGGAGGTCCAGGTAACCTGGGATGTCCCCAGGGCCCCTCAATCTGACATCCAGCATTCCCAGCCCTGCCACCTCCCTGTCTGGCCATGGCCCCTGCAGAGAAATCCTTCACTGACAGCATCGCTCAGGCACAGGGAAGCCCAGGGCAGGTGGTGTGGTTGGGCTGAGCCTCTTCACTGGGCTCAGCCTTGCAGGGCTCCTCAGTCTGGGGTCTTTGTCCTTCAAGCTTGTGTGTCCAGAGCTTGTGGTGACACTGGGGTCTGCCTTTCAGGCCCTGCTTTCCACCCAAAGCCACCACTCCAACTGCTTCTGTGATGCTTAGTCCTCCCCCATCCCATTTTTGCCCTCTGGTAGCTCAGTTGATAGAGTCTGTTGGTCAGTACTTTTCTCCTCTAGGCTTTTTCTTCCTGCCTGGTTTGGAGAGGAAACTTCACTTTCTGTCATTTTAACCTCTTTTTGACTGCGTCTGTGTCACAGAGACATGAGCGGGTGGCACGAGATGGCCTGGGGTTAAAATTGGCCAGGAGAGATGGATCCAATGCATCTGATACCCTCTTCCTCTACTCCCCATCAGGGATTTCTCCTCCCTTGGGCATCCCAAAGCGGCCTCACCCTGGCGAGGATGAGGAGGGCCAGGAGTTTGCTCTCCCAGAGCCATCCTGCCTCTGCCTTTCTTTCCCCTGCTGATGTTCACAGGCTTCCAAAACACCCCAGACGCCCAAACTGGAACATCAAAATGTGCCCTGTGTTGGGACCACCCTGTGTACATCCCACTCTGCTGAGGTGGAGGGCACGGTTGAGGGTCCTGTGGTCTTCATCCATATATTAAAACATAACCTTTGTTGATGAAAGAGTCCTCTCTATGTTCCCCCTAATTTTATGCCTTTGAAAGGGTGCTTTGGTGACTCTGCAGTTGCTTTTGCTGTTTCTGGCCCCAGCACAAGTTGGGCTCAGTGCTGGTGGAGAGGAAAGGACTCAGTGAGGGCGAGAGCTCCCTGCTCCATGTCCCTGGCAGCCCGCTGTTCCTGGGTACCATCCCATCACCTTCCTCCTCCCCATCCCTCCATGCACCACAGGATATGCAGTGGGTGAGCCCTTGTACCCCCAAGCCCTGCATGAACCCCTCAGGTCCCTCAGCCCACTCCATCAGCCCCATGCTGAGTCCCAGAGCCCCTGTGGGAATCTCTGCTAAGCCTGGAGCCCCCGGAGCCATATGTGTCCCACAGACATGTACATGGCACTGACAGCCCGTCCAGGCTCTGCGTGCTGGCTCAGGAGAGGGAGCACAGCCACCCAGAAGAGAGGTAGAGGCAAGATTTAATAGGAATACAGAAGAGACAGAGATAGGGGAGAGGGGGACGCCTCCCATTCCTGGGAGGGCTCAGGACCATGTTTACAGACTTCTCTATCATATTCACATGTCCTCTGTTCTGCCAGAAGATACCTTTCCCTTGGAACCCGGAGAGTCACCTGCTGTCCAATGCCTTGGTGTTAAGGAGAAACAGTTTGGCTTTATTACACAGGGACAAGGGTGCAGAAATGGTACAGGCTTAGTTCAGGGTGGATATTATGGGATCTGCTTCCTCTGGCATTTCCATAGTTTCTATGACAGGACACAGGACCTCGCGTCTGAGGCAAAGAGAAGATCCCATGTGCAGATGGTCAGCCTGATGGGTCGGGCAATGGATGAGACATTGGACCAAACAGGCGTTGATACACAGGGCAAGGCATCTTGGTATCCAGTTAGAAAACACCAGAGGAATTCTTGTGGTTTTGGCCACCCACAGCTTTCTGGTCCCACCTCAAAATCCTACTGACGTGCCCAGCAGCTGGCCCTTGGATGCCAAACTCCCACAAAGGGTGCCAGTAAGAGACTCCCTTCCTGTGAGTGGTCCTGGTTGTGGAGGGCAGGGAATGGGGAGATACAATCCATAGCTGGAGAGATTCACCAGAATAACTGATTCTCTTCGTAATTCCTCTGCTGATTGAGCTCTACTCCTGCTCCACTCTTCCCGATGCATGTGGTAAGTCTCCAAGAGTTGCAGGGTGTAGCTCGCCCGCACAGAAAGCTGGCTGCAACAGCAAGGGAAAAGTCTCTCTCACCTTCTGGCTGAGACCCTCCTGCCTTCCCCCTGCCTTCAACTTGGAGGCAGCTTGGGGCTGCCTGGCAGCAGGGTCTAAGCCAGGTCATGGGAAAGTGGAGGATGGGGTACCCAGTCCCAGAGCTCAGAGTTAGAGTCCTTCATGCCTCGGACAGCTGCTGCTCCTAAAGTTTCCCAGGCTGAGGCTGATGGACATGTTCACTCTGGGTAGCCGCTGCAGACTCTCCAGCATCCTCTTCACCTTGGCTCTGTGCAGGAAGGGAGCAGTCCTCTCCTCTTTCCTAACTGGTGGCAGTGGTGAGCGTGAGCAAACATCTGTCGATGTTTCATGAGACCACCTAGCCTGCATTGAACGATTTTCAGGAGGCTTCTCACCTCCCTCAGGTGCTTCAAACATTCAGCATTGGAAATGCCAGTAGCTACAGGGCCTGTGCAGCCCTCCAGCATGGTCTGCTCCACACTCAGGAACCCCTATGAGATGCACTGCCCTGGGCAGGGGCCTGCAGCTGTAGCAGAGGAACCAGGAGAATCACCCACAGCCCTGCGGGTTGGGGAGGACATCAGTTCCCCACTGGCCCCACACTCTCATGCTGACATCACTCATAATGAGGTAAATGGGGATTGAACGGCTGTTTGTCAGAGCAGGAACCCTGAGATGAAATCCTCCAGCAGGTCAGAGCACATCACTGAACCAGGAAGATGGCTTGGTTGGAGGAGCTGGAGGCTCTGAGGGCATCAAGGACCCTCAGTGACTCTTTCCAGCATCCTCTGGGACCTCCACATCCCATTTCAGCCCCTGCTGGAGCCAATCCAGACCCTGACCTGCAGACTGGTTTCCTGGTTCTGAAAATGGGAAGTGCGGTTTGAGGTCTGACACTGAGAGTTTGCTTGGGCTTGCCATCCTTTCCCACCACCAAAAAGCTCTCCTGAATCCTTGGCAGAAAGCTGAAAATACCCAAGAGGCTGAGATGATATGAGTATGGGATGAGGCTGTTCTCCACCTTGTGCTCACGAGTAGCTCAGTGCCAGCCTCTGCAGCAGACAGCAGCTCCGCCAGAGAATTAGGTATATTTATCTACTTGGTTTTGTGCCAACAGTGAAGGAAGAAAGCTTTGAGTTGTAGCACTCACGGGAGCTGTAACGCCCACATGTGGTCCTCGTCTTGAGGGAACAAAGAAAACAACAGTGTCTTTTGCAATAACCAAAGCCTGGAGGAAGCGTGACCTTCTTTCCTGTGAACTGCACTGTGGTGGCCACACTAAAGGCTGTGTTTTGGAGGCAGTACAGGAGAAAGGAGGAAGTGTCTGAGGGAGAAAAGCAATCCTGGCGATTAGACCTCTCTGTCACTCTTCCTGTGCCAGACAACCCCCCGTGACTACCAGATTTGGAGTTAAATCAGAGTCTTCCAGTTGACTGAAACGAAGGTAGAAATCACTGGATGCAGACGCTGCTCTGTCTTGCTGGGGGAGGATATTCTGAATTTAATTTTTCTTTGAAAAGCAGCACCATTTACGCTGAAATGACAGGAGGTTCATAGACATCAAAAAAGAAGGAGAAAAATTTCCTCAGCTCCTGGAGTAATTCTTCACACAAACATCAGTCCCCGTGACAAATCTGAACAATCCTTCAGAGACAATACGGACACTGCGTACAATGGGAACAACTCATTCAAGCAGCCCAAGAGCACAGGGTCATCCTCATCCATTTCTCCAAGAGGTTCACCTGCCAGGTGACCTTCTTTCTTTGCCTTTCCACCCCTTTCCTTTCTTTGGGCCAGAGAGTGTGGACGGAGACTGAGACCACCTTTCTGGAGAAGGGAGACGTTCAGCAGGAGAATCTCTGGAGCTATATGAGCGGAATACTCTTCAGAAAGCATCTTTGGGGCTATTGAAGAAGAATGACAGATAAATCAGCTCCTGCATCTGATAAAACGATCCAATTCCCTTGATGCCGTCATCTCCAAGAGGTCTCACTCTCTAGGAGGTCTTTGGCACAGCTCAGTAGCCTTTTAAAAGCCATCTTCAGGCAATTTTTCTCCCCACATTCAAGTGCACAGGATCTATGAGAGAGACTGCTCTACCCTTGGTAGATCAAGGCAGAGCCTCCTAAAATGAAGGAGCAGCTTGCAATATACACCAGGTACAGAGCCCTGGGGGAAAGTGTGTTACCATGAGATCTGCTTCCATGGGTGACTTGAGCTTTGCTGTGTACAGCAAGGGACAAGAGATGCAGCCTTCCCTTCCAGGGCATCATGTTTTGTCCTTGTCTTCAACCACCTACTGCTGAGGACTAAAGGAACACCCACACAAAACACCTGTGCCCACACACACACAGCTCTCTCACAAGTCAGATTAACAACGTGATCATGGAGAGACTTGAGAAGGTCTCTCAAGGCTGTTGCTTTCCAAAGCAGAATATGAAACATCCCTGAGAGCTCTGATAGGAAACTGAGTGACACAGTCAAGACCTCCACAGATCAGAAACACATGAGAGGTCCCATCAGCCTGCTCCAGGGTTTCCCAATTCTAACTCAGAGTAAGTTTACTCCCTCACTGAAGACCATCTCTCATCTCCTCTTCCTGTTCATGGACATGAAGAACAGACTACTCTCTATGCAACTGGCCACCTCTGCGGCAGGACAGCTGATGTTCCAAGAAGGTGTCAGCAGCTTCAGGTAGGACATTGCTCCAGAGCAGTCTGTTGGATTCCATGCTAACATCTCCTAAGAGTGCCTGGGGGATGAACTCTGTGTGGAAGAGTAGGGGAGGTGGGTGCAGATCCCATGATGAAGTCCATGGTGCTCAGCCACAAGCGTGCCCACACCTAAGTGTGCTCCAGTTAAGTCTCTGCCAGACTCATGGAGAAGAAACAGAGGAGCAAAATGTAAGGACTGCACAGTGGCATACTTCTGTCTCCCTGCCCCTCATACCTATGCACCCACCTGGTGTTTCACTCACAGGGAAGATGGGGTCATCTGAAAGAGAAGAACGCCTCCAAACACAGATCCAAACTCTTCCTGCATCATTCATGTCGCACTGCAGCTGCACTGACCAGAAGCCATGGCAAATCTGGCCATCCACAAGTCCTTCTATAAACTCTTGTCTCCATCTTTGGTTCTGGCATGACCACAAGTGACTTGTACCCACTTTGCTCTAGGAGGAGCCTGTAAGAGTCAGCAGGAGCTCTGGCCTTTGCCCTTACAAGTAGATGGGCAGCACCACAAAGGCAGAGCATGAGCTTTATCTCAGTTTCATCAGGAAAAGCAGCTCCAGTAAATTACAGTCTGAAAGCAGTTGTCCTAACATGGCATAACTGCAAATGGTGTGGAGCCAAGCGTGGAAGTTAAGAAGAGATCCTCTAGCTGAAGGTATATCATCAAAAAAGGACACCCAACGGGTCTTTCTGAGAAATTGCTCCTTGGTGGCCTATTCAGCTTGAACAAGCTGAGGTTGTTCTCAGGACACCTTTAGGCATTCGTTCATGCCTTAACAGTGTTAGCATATGCCTCAAGGGTGGTGCGAGGGCAGGCAAAGGTTTTAATCCACCTTCTTATACCAGGAGCATCTTCTTCAGCGTAGCTGAGGTTGCATTCATCTGCAACCATCTTGGACATATGAAACACGAGTTTCCAAACAGTCGAAACCTCACTGTTCACAGTGCACTAAGAACATAGAATGTCCCGATTCCTAACAGTTGGACACCCTGAGAGCAATGGAGGTACAAAGAAGGAACAATTGTAAGTATCCAACGACTCCACAGAGCATGGGGATGCTGCCTTGTGCACTGCCCACCCTGAGCCTACAAAGGCCAAGATGAGGAAGCTTTGGAGAGGAAGCACATACTCCAGGTCTTTTTTGCTCTTTCTCCTCTGCTCTGCTCAGGAAAATATGGGGAAAAGTGACAGCAGAGCTGACATCCCTCCCCTAGATATAGGGACAAACCCCTAAAGAGGTACCAGGGTATGGTCTTCCCATTCCAGCAGTGGAGGTGAGAGGAGACCCATAAAGTGCTTAACACTTTCTTCTACTTCATCTGGACTTTTTATCACCGGTGCCAGAGAAGCTGATCTGTGCCATGTTTGTTGACAGCAGTGTCCTGCTGGGCAACTTTCTGCTTTCAGAGCAGGGAAGTGATGGCACTCGATGGCACAGCATTGTCTGGACAAGGCAAGCTCTCAGGATTTCATGAGGGGAGGAAGAGGCTGCAAGACCTGCCCTGTGCTGCGCCAGGTGCATTCAGACACGCTATCCCAAGCTGTAAGGATCTTTGGAAAGAAAGTGAAAGATGTGTCATGCTCCAAGTCAGCAAGCTCACAACCCTTCAGCATACTCTTACCCAAGGAGATGAGTGAGATTAAATGTATTGTCACCTCAATAAAAAACATGTAAGGTGCTCCACATGACAGGAGATGTGGAATCGATGTCCACACCAGCAAGAGGATGGTGTGATATCCTCAGAGGGCTTGGAGGTTCAGGGGACACCCGTGTATCTCCCCTGCAGGGACTGCTGTCAGCCCTCTCTGTGCTCATCTCCAGGCTGGGTAATCTCCAGGTGGGTAATTCCCCTTTGCAAGGCGAGCAGCAACCCTTAGTGCCAGGGGCTTCGACCTGGGAAGTGGGCAGCAAGGCAGGGGTGGAGGATGGTCCTCAGGAAGAGGACCCAGGAGTCCTGGTTGCCAAACCAATCCCTGAGCCAGGAAGGGCTGATCAGACAGGGCTCTTGCTGCACCCATCAGCTCTGCAGTCCTCCTGCAAAAGCCCCGGTGTTTCCACAGCTACTTTCATAGCTAATATTGTCTACAACATTCAGAAAATAACTTCTGTGAGCCTCACCACCAGGAGTGAGTTTCTTGAGCATTGGAAACACATTTGGCCATAGATTTTCCATCTTTGTGCCCTCCCCTCTGTGTATACTCCTGTAGTAGGAGAGTGAGAATGAAACGTCTTCTCCACGATCTCTACCTCCTTCTTTGATTTCACCAAAGGGCCTCCACCTCCATCCTGACATGGAATGTGACCCCAGATCATGTCACCAAGGGGCTACAAGACCTCCCTGACCTCTCCTTAACCCCCTCAAATTCTGCCAAGTTTTGCCCTACAAGAGAGAGAGGAGGTGTGGTGGGTGTTGTGGAGTGTTATCCCCACCTCACTGCCCATTCCTCAAGGGAAATGGGGGGGCACTGAGAGCCCTGGGGGTGGTCCCCAGGCAGGGGCTCACCCTGTGCACTCCAGATGCACTGGTCAGCTCACTGGTCCCAACTGGAGAGGCTGTGCCAGTTGCTGGCATGGGGGCTGTCCACACAGATGTGTTCCAGTTCCTGGGATTCTAAGGGACTGTGTTGGACTGCATCTGTCTCAACATTGCTGTTGCACCACCACCACTTCCTGGCCTCGGCACCCTGTTGCCTTGGAGGAGTACGTTCTGAAGGAGATGAAGGGTCCCTGATGAAACCACAACATCCACCTGAAGCTAAATTGGGGTGAGGAAGATGTGTGGGCCAGCACGACCAGTGCAAGCACCTGGGCATCCGTGCATGGAGGACCATGGGACCATGAGCCCCATGATCGGGGTAAGACATGCAGGCTGGCACGCAATGGGTGGACTCTTTGGAGAAGTTGTGGGGACTGGAACAATAAAAGGACTGCGTACTCCTCTCTCGGTGCCTATCTCTCTCTTGTCATCACTCCTGAGCTTGGAGCACCATCACCTGCACCGAGACCGAGCCACCAGTACCTCACTGGATCCGTGGTGGTGGTAATTAATTTTGCTGCATCTCTACTGTTTTCTTGCTTAGGGATTCTGACTTTCCCTTTCTTTTTCCCTCTGTCCTATCACTGTTACTAATTGTTATGGAAAATAAAGTTCACAAGGTTGTACAGCATCTGACCTCGTTTGTGTCTTAATCTCGCTCTTGGGATCGTTTAAGAACCTGCCCCGATATCAGATTGGGACAGGGATATGGACAAGGCTCGGAGATGGACGCAGCATCTTCAGTCCTGGGATACTGCGGGGGCTCAGTGACCCCTTTAGAGGGTTTTCCTTTGTGTGAGAGAGCAGCGGGAGTGCGTGGAGCTCTGCCTGGGGATGGCTGATGAACCAGCTGGGAGCTTATGGGTGAGGATTAAGGGGAAGACTGGGATGGGTGTCACTGTAATGGGTGTCTGCTGTAGGCTGCCTGATCAGGAGGAACAAGTGCATGAGGCCTTCTACAGACAGCTAGAAGTAGCCTCATGTTTTCAGGTCCTGGTCTTCATGGGGTATTTTAACCACTCTGATATCTGCTGGAGGAACAACACAGCAGGGCAAAAGCAACCCAGGAGGTTCCCAAAGAGCACTGGTGATAAATTCTTGGCATACTTGATAGAAGAGCCAACAAGGAGCAGTGCTCTGCTGGCCCTTGTACTCACAAAGAAAGAAGGGTTCAGTGGGAAGGACGACTGATGCAGCAGAAGGTTGTGGTGCCATTCAGAGGGAGAGCTGTGGGATGAGCCCCTCTGTGCTCAGGGAAAAAGCCCTACCAGGATGATGACCAGGCCCCCAGACAGAGGAGATCAGACATCCAGATCATCTTAGTGCAAGTGTATTGAGAAATAATTCTGAGAAGTTTTCTTGAAGCACTAGTGAATACTCTCACAATAATAGTTAAAAGGAGTTCAAGAGGAAGGCTCAAACAGTGCTAATTACACAAATTTATTAAGACACAGGCACAATTTGGTGCAGTAGTAAAGGGACCTGCTGACATCTCACCAGGGCAAAACTTTCCCCTCCCAGTCCAGGAAGGTCCCAGTCTCCTTCTCAGAGAGGGAGGAGAGCACCTTCAGCATCCCTCCCACGCTCTCCTCCACGGTCACAGGGGGCTGCAGGGCAGAAGGAGAAACACAGACATGTGTCAAAGGCCTGGCTAACGATGATTGCTCAGGGCTTGGGGCTCCCTGGAATGAGAAGAGGCAGGCAAAGGGCAAGAAGACTTCCCCATCTCTTATCTCCTTCCTTCATGTGCCTCCAGCTCAGAGTAACTGCCAAAGACATCCCCCAGAGCCCAGCACGTCTGGGACTGTTCAACCCACAGCAAGCTCTGCATTCCCAAATAAAAAGGTTCTTCCAAACCTTGGCCCAAAGGTTTGGCCCAAAGGTCTCCTACCTTTTGTGATGCTGTG
>ML998071.1:9135-35826 GCA_010365825.1 Otus sunia
GAGGAGGCTGGATTCCCTCAATACAACTAGTCTTGTTATTAAAGACTGAGGCAAAGAAGGCATTAAGGACTTCAGCCTTCTCCTCATCATTTGTTACCATGTTTCCTCTTGCATCTAGCAGGGGATGGATACTCTCCCTGGTCTTTCTTTTGCTACTGACATACTTATAGAGACGTTTCTTGTTGTCCTTGACTGCTGAAGCCAGGATAATTTCCAGCCTGGTTTTAGACCTCCTGAGTTCTGCTTTGCATAGCCTCACAGCATCTTTGTAATCACTGTGAGTGGCTAGCCCCTTCTTCCAAAGGCTGTAAACTTTCCTTTTCTCCCTGAGTTCCAGCCAAAATTGACTCATAAAGATAAGCCTACTATCCTGTGCATCAGTATCTAGAAAATCTCACTGAAAGATGAGGGACTAAACAAGGTACAGATATACATCTCTTTCCCCTGACAGTCTTCTGCATGTTCACACAAGATTGCATCCAGCCTATTTCTGTGGGAGAAAGAGCAGGAAAGAGACTTGCGTAAGGACTGGGAACAATTATAGCTTTTATGAGTAAGACTTCTTCTGGGAGAACCCATTATCTCCAGGGCACTTTATGTCATACACTGTGTTTCCCTACTGCAAGGACTAAAAACATCATACATGCTTTTGGCATTATGTAATCCTGTGGGAATAAGTCATCGTCTTGCACATGTTCACATAAGGTAACAGGGAGAAAATAGTCTTGTGTAAAGGTTGGAGGGTTAGCATCTTTCTGTAGCTTACTTAAAGGCACAGTACCTCCATGAGCCCTGTAAAAGGCTTTGGCTTCTCCCAGTTGTTGTAGAAGACCATGGCATGTCCTGTCAATTAGGATTGAGCTGAATCTCTTCGATTAAGTTCTTCTGAGGGACACTTATGTAGTGCTCAGTGGGAGCCTGTCTAGAGCAAAGAATTGAGGGCAAAGAGGAAGCTCAAATAAACTAGTAAGCCCTCCAGACATCTCCTTCCAGCCTCGAGGCACTGATCAGAAGTAAAAGAGAATGCAAAAAATGGTGATATATCATTTGTAAAAAGAAGTATATAATTAAAGAATAAGATCCTTTCAAACTGTGTACCATTCTGCATTTTATCTCATATATTACAGATTGCCATCTTGAAATCTTGTTGCTTTAAATGAATGTTCCATTTTACGTTTATAGATAAGAATTTTTCATATTTTAAAAGCAAATCTAGAAGGTAGGATAGCTTTGTACTGTTCAACTGTCTTGTTTCTACCCAGTAAGAAAGACAGTATTTGTTCCCAAGTAGAAAAAATAGCCCATGGGTTAGAGATGGTATTCCAGGTCATTAGCTTTTCTGCAAATGATAGAATATTTATTTTTAGTGGGTTTTTTGTGAGTTTTCTGATTCTTTTTCGTTAATGTTGAAAAATCCATCTTTGATGGGGAGTTCTCACTCCCTAAAGATCATACATACAGTAAGATATGAAAATAATTAGGACCTGGGGTTGATAATGGTGTCAAAACCAGGAAGCACTTCATTGTCATAGAAGTACTTGCTGTTAGTCAACTGCTTGATCTTAACTACAGCTGTATAAATCTGGAGTAATGCCACTGATGTGATAGGGCTCACTTGGGTCCTCAGCGATACTGATGAATTTTTGATTTGGCCCTAACTACTCCTAGTGAACAGCAATCCAGGTGATTTTTTTCATCTGGGGGAGGTTACAAAAAACAGAGTTCTGTTTTCTGCCATATTTGCAGATGTATTCAAATGTATTTGAGTATTTCCCTGAATGGTGGGAGAGCTGCAATTTATCCAAGGAAAAAAGCTTGCTTTCATGCATTCTTATGAAGTCGCTGGTGTTGCAGAAGGCACAGATAGAAAGCCAGTTGTCAAAACTGTGCTTTGCTTCTTATGTCTTCTTAGCCTTAGCATCTGAAAACCTGGTTGTCATAGGATCGTCTTTTAAGAATGTAATTTGCCAGACTACATGTAAACCTCTTTACCTGTCACTCACTCAGAATTAGTATTAAGTTGAGTCCCAAAATGGTTTCAGAGCTTTTTGTAGATATAACCGTTAGTTGAAATAGAAATGGTGATTTCTTCAAGAGGACTATTCTGTGAAAACACCTAAAAAGATTAACTTTGTCTAGATTAAAACTGTGTGAAATCTGGTCATTTCAATATATATTTGTACAAAAGAGTGGGAACATAAAAGCCAAACGAGTTTTACAGTACTTCAGACCAAAATATAACCTTCAATTATTAGAAACTTCTGGAAAACATATATTTGATTAATGCCTTAGTATGCCAGTTATGGACACTATCAACAAGTCTTTCCTTATAAATAAGGAATTATATAAATTAAGGTTGTCTACTGGCTTAATACAGTTCTATGAATATTACATGAAATCTTTCGTATGTGGTTGTAGCTCTAATGGAGTTACAGCTGAAAACTGAGCTTATTAATTATTTTCTTTTAAGAAGGTATAATGTCAGGGAATTATTTTGATATAAAGACTTTTAACCATTCTATAGAACAAGGGTTGTTAGGCTTGGCATAAAATTTCAGTAGTAGGATTTTGTAGGCTTATATATTGAAAAAGGACTCATGTTTTATCTGTGGATGACAAGAAGAGTGAAATTGGATATGTTTAGGTGGCAACAAGAGGAACATAACCTCTGCAAGAATCTCCTTGAGCATACACCAGTTCTGTTAACTCAGGCCAACAGAAGTTTTAAATTAGTTTAGTATTGGTCTCTACAGTATGAAGAGTCACAATAATCAGCCTACCAAAGATGCAAGCTCTCTTGCCTTTAGCAGACCTATGTGCACATGTGGGATCTTCCTGAAATAACCATCTTTGATCAGAGAGGTTTCAGAGCAGGACAGAAAGCTGCTCCAGGTGGTGCCCTGGTGCGCTCCGCTGGCTGCCCACCACAGGCTGTGGGGCAGAGCCTGGCAGCCTGCCGTTGAAGCATGCACACCCGAATGACTGCTCTCCTCCCCATATCAGGAGAAGTGTGACTCGTGGCAGGCTGAAAGATAGCATAGCTCCACAGGACTGTTTGGTGGGAGCTGGTCAGGTAAATAAATAATTAACTATTTCAATGAAATAATAGGGGGGGGGAACCTTTTGTTGCCAGCAAAAAGATTGTTGTCCCCCAAGTGGGGTCGTTTACCCGGTGTGCAATACACCAATATACACTCAGAGCAGAGGTATTTATTTATCTGCCGCGATTGAGAGACGGGAGACAGGCTTGATGCAAGCAGAGTTCCCACTTTATTACATGTAACACTCATTTTTATAGAGAATCAGAAGATGCGTGTGTTAGATTGATTGGTTGCTATGCTTCAGAATTCTTATCAGCGTGCGCTAATTGGTTGCTACTTAAAACTTTAACAATTAGACTAATAACAACTAAGCCCCTCCTGTAAAAAACTCTAAATCCTTTGCTGTCTGCACCGTCTTCGGCCCTTTATCAAGCATGACTCACAGGTTAGCAATTCTTCACCATATCAGCGCTTTTCTCAGCGCTTTTCTCCCCTTTATCAGGCCTCCCAAGGTTTGTAGCCTACAAGTTCCAGTACATCCCCCTCTAACAACGGAGCAGTACAGGCCGTTCTGTCTGAGACCTTCAAGTTGTATCCGACATCTCCCCCTTCCTTTTGCACAAAAAGAATCCTTCTCACGGAGCGTTCCATCAATCGTTGCAAACATTGAAGCAGACAGGGTAAAAAAAGCAATAAGAGAATAAAAACAGTTAAAGCATAAACAATAGTCTTCACTAAGCTTCTTATCCATCCTGATAGCCCCCATTCTTCAAAAAGGTTGTCTAACCAATCCCAGCGATCATCTTGTCGGAGTTTAGAGACTCCTTTTTTAAGTTGTTGAATACTAGCATGAATCGACTCCGAGTGGTCAGAGAGATTCATACAACACATACCTTCAAAATCTTCGCAACCATGGCCTTGTGCTAAAAGCAAAAAATCTATAGCAGCTCTATTTTGCAATGTGGCATGGCGAACACTATCTACATCTAACAGAAGACCAGACAATGCCTTGCTAGTGGTATTCGTCTGTTTAGCAAGCCAGCAGCCAAGCTTATCTAATGTTGCTAATGCTTTCTCAGCAGCAGCTCCTGGTAGCAAAAAAGAAGCAAAAAAGCGGTGACTAAAAGACCAAAATTCTGTATTATCATCACAGTTGGGGGTATATGCATGAATGCCACGCTTTGCCCTGTAGGGTAAGCGATGTTGTAGAATCATAGATGTATTAGGAGTCAGGACAGAGAGGCGTCCGAGGCTACATGGACCTCCCTTTATATGAGAAGGAATTACAGGCCATGCTCTGTCCCCACAAATAAAAAATATCCCCAACGGTAACAAAAAAGGAGCATTGCTAGATTTAGACAGGTTTGTTGCTGTGTAATTACACCAGACACTAGCATTTCTGAAAATAGGATGACCAGGAGAAACATCCCATGCTTTGGACTGATTCTTTCCTGTATAGTTAAACTTAACACAAAAATCCATTTTCACTGATCCAAGGAGCTCAATTTCTTGTGGCTCCAGAGTAGCCTGTGGAAGAAAGGAGACCCATGCATCCCATTCATTCGTTAAATTTGGTGACAAAGCTGGAAAAGCATATTTTACACTTTCAGGTATTGGCCATTTATCTAGCGGCAAACCCACGAGGCATGTGGAAAAAGGGTTATTAGGTGAGGCAGTGGCAAGGCACAAAGTGTCTTGTCCAGTTATATTTGCTAGTGTGACCCATACATTGACTTTAGGGAGTGCAGGGGGAAATAAATAGCCTTGCACTATTGTCATGAGTGTCAGGAAAACAAATATTATTTTGAAGAGTTCTTTTTGCCCCCTTTTTTCTTCCATGCAAATCGCTTCCTGCATTTTCCTTTGGTCCCTTCCCAGGCCTGTTTAGGAACAGCCCAGATAGAGGGTACAAGATTTTGCTTACTGCACTCAATATTACTGATCAAAACTTCCTTCGCTCGCTGGTACACTAGCTGTGCCCAATTCCAACAACACTCCTCATACTTATCACTGCCTAGTTCCACATGCCCGGTGGTAAGTACGATTTTAACAATGTCCACCTCCTTTTCCAGGCATTCGTCACACCAACGGCGGGCTAAGGTTGCTTTATGCCACCGCTCCTTTTCACAGTTATAACATACACACAGGACCCAGGGCTTACAATACCCACATAAAGTGCAGACAATGTCTGCCACAAATACTTCTTTGCTTTGGCCCATCTAACGATCCCCAGTTTATGAAGCTCCGCAGGTGTCCTCCGTCACCTCAAGAAGGTCAGGAAGTTGTTCCGGAGGATGATCTGGAGGTTGAGTAGAGTCCCCGCTGGGCTCGTCAGGCGCTCGAGGCAGGGGTTCACGGAAAGGACGCACGTTCTTTGCTGGAATCCACCTGGGGCCTTTTTCTGTAGAGACACAAGCATAACCTCTTCCCCATGTGACAAGAGGATATGGTCCCATTATTTTACCTGTTTCTGGGTCGCGAACCAACACTGGGGCTTTAACTCGTGTCTCGAATGACGTATTTGCGTTGAAATGTCGAACTATCGGAGGATTGTTATCTAGTAAAGAACAATTCAAAAAATTAAAAACATATAAAGCTTTCTGTAGTCGTTCCTCAGGGGTGGCAGCCCCTACTCCCCCTTTTTGTTGTTGTAATAAGCGCTTTAAGGACTGGTGAGAGCGTTCAATTAGAGATTGACCTGTAGGGGAATGAGGGATGCCAGTAGTGTGAATTACACCCCAGGAGTCAAGAAAGGCTTTTGTTGCAGTTGAGACATATGCAGGACCATTGTCTGTTTTTATCTGAGAGGGAATGCCCAAGGTGGCAAAAGCACGCATTAAATGTTTACGAACGTCACGCGCCTTCTCTCCTGTGTGACAAGAAGAAAACAAAGCACCTGAAAAGGTGTCAATAGAAGAATGAACATATTTCAATTTACCAAATTCTGGATAATGTGTAACATCTGTTTGCCATAGTTGTAGGCTTTGTAGACCTCTAGGATTAACTCCTCCTGCTATCGATGGAAAAGAATGCCTTTGGCAATCAGGACACACGGCGATGATATTAGATGCTTGTTGGGAGGTAAGTCCAAACTGTCGTTTGAGACCTCCAGCATTCTGGTGAAAAAAGGAATGGCTGAGTTTAGCTTGTGCTATGCGATCCGGCAATACCTGTACTGGTAACGTTAGCATATCTGCTCGTCGGTTCCCTTCTGCAATAAAACCAGGTAAAGAAGTATGTGATCTGACATGCATAACAAAATAGGGATGAGGACGAGAATCCAAAAGAAAGATAAGCTCTTGTAATAAAACAAACAGCTCAGAATGTGAGACATCACGTAATACAGAAGCTTCAGCTCGCTCAACAATCCCTGCAACATAAGCTGAATCAGTAATAAGGTTAAGTGGTGTGGACCACCTCCGAAAAACTCGAACAACTGCAGTCAGTTCCACTATTTGAGGAGAACCAGGAACAGTCTCTATGTCTGAGTCCCATTGTTCGTGTTGGTCGTCCCACCATAAAATGACTGATTTGTGCGATTTCCCAGACCCGTCTGTAAATACAGTAAGGGCTTGCAACGGCTGATCGCTCCTTTTCGGCCTGGATATCAAGTGAATATTGGCATTAAGCAGTTTGTGCGAAGGCGGGTGGGATGTGAGTTGACCCATATAGTCTGCCAGTGCCATACTAAAAACGTCTGATTGCTGATAAAGCCATTGTAGATACATGCTTGTCACAGGTAGGCAGATGCAAGTAAAGTCTACCCCTGATAATGTTAGTAAGCGTTGTCTGGCTTTAATTATTAAAGAAGCAAACATCTCATGCTGTGTCGAAATAGTTTTTGTAGACTGATTTGGTAAAAAAATCCACTCAATAATTAACAGTGGGTCCGGTTTCTGAGAGTCCCATTGAAAAATCAGTGCATGAGGTTGTCGAGCAGGATTTAAAATAATGAGATGAAAGGGTAATTCCGGAGTCCACCGGTGGGCTTGTCTGTTGGCAATTGCTGTGGCAACCTTTTGCAAAGAGGCAACAGCCTCAGAGTCGAGACTGCGGGCGGAACACAAGTTAGTGTCCCCTTTAAGCAGTTCAAATAAAGGACTTAAGTCTGCATTAGAAATGCCCAACAGCGGTCGGACCCAATTGATTGTTCCCAACAATTTCTGTACATCATGTAAGTTTCTAATGTCTGTCTGTATCTGTAAGGGTTGAGGAACTATAGTCTGAGCCCTGATGCGCCAACCTAAGTACTTCCATGGTGGTATTTTCTGAATTTTTTCCGGCGCAATACAGAGGCCTGCCGAATTAACAGCAGCCGTGACAAGGGCTATAGCTTTCTCCATGACCTCGTGATGTTGTGCGGCCACCAAGATGTCATCCATGTAATGATATAACAAAACATCAGGCATCGTGGCCCTAACAGGACTAAGTACTTTAGCTACATACCACTGACAAATTGTAGGACTGTTCTTCATTCCTTGTGGCAGCACAACCCACTGGTACCTTTGCAATGGGGCTTGCATGTTGACGCTTGGAACTGAAAAGGCAAATTTAGGAGCATCATCAAGGTGCAGTGGAATATTAAAAAAGCAATCTTTAAGATCAATGACAGTCAAATACCAATTTCGAGGAATCATAGTAGGGGACGGGAGTCCTGGTTGGAGGGTCCCCATGTCTTCCATAGCGTCATTAATTTTTCTGAGGTCGTGGAGCAAGCGCCACCTGCCGGTTTGTTTTTTAATGACAAAAATAGGAGAGTTCCAAGGACTGGTAGAAGGCACAATATGCCCTTTTGTTAATTGCTCTGCAACCAATTCTTGGAGGGCGCGAAGCTTTTCCAGTGGTAGGGGCCATTGATCTACCCAAATAGGGGTATCGATCTTCCATGTCAATTTAAGGGTGTCGCGCGCTTCAATGGCCCCCTCTAAAAATGGGTCTGAATCGACATTCCCCACTGGGACAACACATCACGCCCCCACAGAATCAGAGGGACGGGCAACACAAAAGGTTTAACAGAGGCTATATGCCCCTCTGGACCTTGAATCTGAATTAATTCCACACTTTGACGGCTGTTACCAATTCCTCCAATTCCAGCTAACATGTGAGAAACATTAGCCAGAGGCCAGTGTGGAGGCCACTTAGCCAAAGATATTATTGTGACATCAGCTCCAGTATCAATAATTCCACTTAGTACTACATGCTGCCCTTCACGAATAAGAGTACATTGACATACGGGACGCTTCTGAGAAATAGATTGCACCCACAGAATTTGTGGGTTCCCTGTAGACCCAAATCCTCCTTGCCTTTGACAAGATTGACTAGGAGTGGGGGAGTCCGACCCCACAGGAATTAATATTAATTGTGCTACACGACTACCTTTAGGTATCGTGCAGGGAGGAAACGGAGTCCATGCCATAATTTTAATTTCGTCGGTACTGTCAGAGTCAATGACCCCTGGTAATACAAAAAGCCCTGACAATGTAGTAGATGATCTTCCTAACAACAGCGCTTGTGTTTTAGGGGGTAAAGGTCCCGAAATATCTGTCGACAGCAAGTGAACTGAGCAATCAAGTAACGTTACTGTGTGAGCGGTTGCCAGGTCCAATCCTGCGCTCCCAGCTGTTGCTGGACGGAGACTTGAGACGCTGCGGCTTCCCTCCGTGAGGGCTGGAATGTTGGCTGCGGCACTTGTGTCTGCGCGCGTCGCTGCCCCGCGCTCCGCGACCGGTTTCCCGGTATCAGTTGACCCTGAAAATCATACTTAGACCGACATTGATTAGCATAATGACGCCCTTTTCGGCATCTAGGGCAAATCCCAGGAGCTTTGTGTCTAGCCCCCGTATTCATCGTCAGGCAATTCTTTTTAAAATGCCCTGGTTTACCACAGCCATAACAATTCCCTAAGCCTGATGGACTGCGCATGGCTGCAAGGGCAGCAGCCATAGCCTCAAATTTATGATCCACAGTGCCAATTCTATTACAAGCCTCCACCATTTCAACCAGTGTAGGATTCGGATTAGGAAGAGATTTCAGGAGCTTTTTACAATCCACATTAGCATTTTCAACAGCCAGTTTTAACAACAGAATGTCCCGCGCTTCCACATTATCTATTTGACGCTCCAGAGCCTGCTTTAATCTATCAATAAACTGCATATAGGGCTCTCGAGGTTCTTGAGTAATAGTTGTAAAAGCTTTCTGTGGCTTCTGTGTATCTGGGACCTTAAAAAAGGCCTTTTTCGCTTCTTTACGGATCGCTTCAAGGGCCTCCCGAGGGATATTCCGAGCCTGGGCTGCTGGCTCAGTGTGCTGACCCGTGCCAGTAAGATGCTCTATAGTTAAAGCAGCCACAGCTGGATTAGCATGACCCGCAAACGTGCGGAGAAGTGTCTGGAGCCCTCCCCTCCACTGCGACTCCCACAGCGAAAACTGAGTCGGAGTTAGCAGTAGTTGTGCTAAGGATTTTAAATCATGAGGAGTCATGACATAGGTATCAAAGATCGAAGATAACAGGCTCGCGAAATAAGGAGAGGAAAGCCCGTGCTCAGTGACGGTACGGCGCAGCTCCTTAATTACAGAAAAAGATAAGGCTTCCCATTGTACCCCTCGGCCCTGATAAATCACAGGAGCAGCTATCATTTTAGCAATCTCGAGATCCCCTTCCTTTAAGGCTTGGCGTTTTATATTAGCCCACACATCGCATGGGTCAGGGGGACATAAGTCCAGCTCCTGCTCGGGATTTATCGACCCCGAATCAAAGGAGTCCTCCCCCACAGAATGATTTGCGGCGCCGACCTCTGGGGGTCCTTGGCAATTTTGACTTTCCAAAGGCGGAGAAGGGACTGTGGGGGTAGCAGTCGGGGCGGCGGTGGTATGCCTTTTAGTCTTTACGTCACCATTATTACTCTCCTCTTGAGCTTTTAAAGCTTCAAAAATGATCCTCCACCACGGGAGCATACGCTGTGCTTCTACATTTCCCGATGTGGCAGAATCCCACAGCTTCACCCCCACATCATCCCAAAGTTCCCGCGTAAAAATACTAGAAGCAGTTACAGTGGGTATCTTCATTTGTACCCATTTAAGCATGGCCTTAAGGTCGTGCCCAGAGATAACTTTCCCATGCTTTTGAAGAAGAGCTTTCATAAGCTCATAAACGTCTCTCTCTGGGGAAGACGCTTGATTCCCCATGTTTCCCACAGCTCACCTCTCTACTCCGGAGGGATTTCAGGCCGGCCGGCTCCTGCTTCCTTTCAGCAGCTCATTCAACGTTCCGTGGGACTCGCAGCCTGCCGCGCAGATAGGCGGTTCCTGGACCCGATCACATCCTAAGCTCGAATTCCGTCGTGGACTCGATTCATGAATCACGTCGGGGGGTCACCAATTTGCCGCGATTGAGAGACGGGAGACAGGCTTGATGCAAGCAGAGTTCCCAACTTTATTACATGTAACACTCATTTTTATAGAGAATCAGAAGATGCGTGTGTTAGATTGATTGGTTGCTATGCTTCAGAATTCTTATCAGCGTGCGCTAATTGGTTGCTACTTAAAACTTTAACAATTAGACTAATAACAACTAAGCCCCTCCTGTAAAAAACTCTAAATCCTTTGCTGTCTGCACCGTCTTCGGCCCTTTATCAAGCATGACTCACAGGTTAGCAATTCTTCACCATATCAGCACTTTTCTCAGCGCTTTTCTCCCCTTTATCAGGCCTCCCAAGGTTTGTAGCCTACAAGTTCCAGTACATCCCCCTCTAACAACGGAGCAGTACAGGCCGTTCTGTCTGAGACCTTCAAGTTGTATCCGACATTTATCCCATGTCTGCACCCAGTGGGGTGCTAGGTGGTAATTCCGCAAAGCTAGCACACCGAACAAAAGAACTTCAATGTGTTTATACACTTCAGACTACACGAATACACGTTTACTGTAAGTGACCATTGATTGGTTTCTTATCACTTTGTCCCTCATTGGTTAACAACATGCCTCGTCTTGATTTAAAGTTACAGTGTCTTTTAATTCTTCTGTGCAAACTCAAAGGTGGGGAGAGGGGCACGTCTTCTTGGTCTTAAAATGAGTCAGTGGTCGCAGTCCAGGTTGAAACTTGAGGGGGGACAAATACACCTAGCATTACGCAACATTCATCTCTAGCTGCAGTTGCTGCCATCCCGCGCAGCAAACCCCTCACAGAATCACACAGGTCTTATGTGTATGAGGGCAGAAAGCAAGGCTGACATACTTGCCAGGGAAGATGCTACCTCTGTGTGCTGAACATAGTTTGGAGAAGGAAGCTATCAGTTTTAGAGGGATTACTGTATGGGTAGGACCTCATAGTATGTTGCCAAAATCAATCTGATGAACATAGAATTTTTTTTGAAAGGCTACTTTTTCTGTATGCATAGCTGTTTACACAGTGACTTTACAATAGAGATCTGGCAGAATGTTTAGTATGTTCTAAGCACCAAAGAGTTCCCATTTTGTAGTATATAGTATTGAACTGTGTTGGCAAAAACTGAAAATGTTATTTTTCATTATTGTGCCTCTCATCTGTCACATCTTTAATCTTTGTATGGTCACAGAACAAATGATCAGTGTGGTGAGTTCAGTTTCTTGCAGACAGTATTATTTTGTGCCTACGAAAGCAAGTCAATTTATTATACATGCCTGAAAGCCAGAAAGCAGTGTTTTAACTATCAACTCTTTTAGTATCTCAATTTCACCAGTATTATATGGGAATAATGTTATTTTACTTCAGTCTTGTTTGTTGGATTTGGCTGTTCCATTGTAACAACTTACTTAAAATACAGTTTGATAAGTTGTAGATTCACATATGGTAGAGGTGGAAGAGTCTGTGGAGTGAAGACGTACTTTAATGCAAGCATATGTTGCACCAGGTTCTGCTAATAAAAATTGTATCTATCCTAATGATTAATGGGATGGTTGTCACTTTCTTTTTCTTTTATATAAAAAATGGAAATGTTAGGAAAAAATTAAAGCAGGTGCAAATATATATGAATACTTTATATTTCACATAGCTGGTTTTCTGTCCTTGTCAGAGAGTCTCAATACATGGCATATAGACATAGCTCAAAAATGGCTCTAGAAGTACTTTGTTTTCCCCTGAGGCTAAAAAAAAAAGCACCAGCACCATTTTTTTTCATTGGTGTGTATTTTGTACTTGCACCCGATATGCTATATATAACAAAACTATATTTGGATTTATTTATATTTCTACTTTGAATACTAAGAAATGGCATAAGCTAGTTCTTGTGTTCTTCACTAGAGCCACAGCGATGTATGAACTGCAGACAGGGCCCTCAGCCAAGATTAACTTCATATGTGTACTTCTTTGTGTAAGGGTGTGCCTTCCTTTCTCAATGCATGTCTTCAAAGTTTGTAGGGTTCCTTGACACGGACACAGATGCATTCCACCTAGCTTTAGGTACTTTCCTGGAACTGATGCTTCTGCTCCAATAGGTAGAATTGATGTGAAGACTATTTTATTTAATATAGCTCTCTAACTTTCTTGCATTAATATAGCATTTTATTCTTTCTTATATTTACTCTAATATTTTTGCCTTCTGGTTTTGGTTATTTGATTCTGTGATATTTGACTATGTGAAGGGCGAATGATCAAAATAATCTTTTTTCTTTGTGCATTCTCTCTTGAACTGTTCTCTTTTCCTCAGGGAAAAAAAAATCTATTTTCCCCTCTCTGCATTTTAGAGAAAGAAAGGAGTTACAAATCTCTCTTTTTGTGTAAGCCTTTCAGATTTCTGTATTATATCAATAGATGCTCTCCTCTTTGAAGTCCATGATTTCTAGACTGTTTACTGAAGTGGGACCATTTAGCCTGGCATGTCATGTGAAATGATGCAGTGCTGTAGCTTTTGTTTCAGTTCTGCATTGCTGTGTAATGAGGATAATTTAGCACTGTTGACACAGTATATGCTTGTGTTTGAGTTGTGTCAATAATATATTTCCAATATATTTTGTAGAAAGGTTAATTAAGAAGGGAATTTTAATAATGTATGCAGAAGGTAGGGGTTCTGCTAATGAACAGACTCCAAAGTAACCAAAGCAATAATTTAGCTAGGATCCACTTTAGTGTTTTTGTAAGTAGGCAAAATGTGAAACTTGTTTGGAACTCTATGAGGATCATATTAAATGGCCTTAATAGCTTTGCACTAATATTATAATTTAGTCATTATAGGGACAGTGGGATTTGGGGTTTGTGCTTTATTTCCTTACTTGACCAATATAACCTATGTAGCAAGTCTCAAGGGAATAATAAATTGTGGGGGTTTGACCTTGGCTAAATGCCAGGTACCCACCAAGTCGCTCTATCACTTCCCCCCCTTTCCTCTTCTTTCTCAACCAAGCAAAGAGGGGAAAGAAAATAAGATAGAAAAAAAACACCCAACCCTTGTGGGTAAAACAAAAGCAGTTTTAATATAAGCAAAGCGAAGCAAAGGGCCGCGCGCGGAAGCAAAATAAGAAAACAGATTTATTCTCTACTTCCCATGACCAGGCGATGTCGGGCCTTCTCAGGAAGCAGGGCTCCAATAGGCGTAGTGGTTGCCTCGGAGGACCAAGGGTGACCCCACTCCCTTCCTCCTTTCTCCCAGCTTTATACTGAGCAGACGTCATATGGTCTGGAATATCCCTTTGGTCAGTACGGGTCAGCTGTCCTGGTTGTGTCCCCTCCCAAGATCTTGCCCACCCCGTCCCACTGTGGGGGGGGGAAAATGTTGGAAAGAGCCTTGGTGCTGTGTAAGCACTACTCAGCAGTAGCCACAACACCAGTGTGCTATCAACACCCTGCCAGCTCCCAACATAAAACACAGCACCATGAAGGCTACTACAGGGGAAAACCAATTCTGGCTCAGCCAGAGCCAGTACATAAATATACCTTCTATACCCTCAGGCTGTAGAGAGTTTCCTATGTTCACACCAGCATTGTTGTTATTATTTTTATTATTTATTACCACTGACACTTAAATGGGAATTGTTAATTCTTTGTCCTAATATGAATGGAGAAAAGAGGGAGAACATTAATAATATAGAAGTCTGTGTATTCTCTAATGAAGCTTATGCATCTCATCCTTTTTAGTATTTTTGAGTAAATACTCTATAATACTTGGAAGTATAGCCCAGGGAGGATTTTAATTGTGAAGTGCAATTTTCAGCTGGTTTGTTTTTCTCTCCCACCAAGAGGCAAAAAAGTCCCTGGTGGAAGTGGTGCTGAGATAAGATTTAGAAGGACTGAATAAAGTGAGGGGATGGAGCGGTACTAGGCCTCCCTGACAACTTAGTTCAAACTTGCTTTGCCATACATCTTATTTCTCAGTCATCGGCAGCTACTAAGAATTTGGGGAGAACTGGTCCTAGTTGTCTAGTAGTTTTTATTATGTATAGAAATATTCACTGAAAGCTAGTACACTTATTTCACTGTTTAGTCTCCTAAAGTACTAGTTACTGTGGTGAGGATTTATCAGTGGTTATCTGCAGGAGTTTGAAAAAGATCATCTTAGTGCCTTCTACCAGAGCATAGGAGCTCACTGCTGAGTCTTATGGCTGTCACCATCAGGTCATCCATCCTGCTGTTGTCCCTCAAACAGGGTTCGTTACCCAGTATGCAAAAAGCCACTCTTACACACAGAGCCGAGATATCAGTTTATTCCATAGTTGCACAGAGATGGGTGCTAGGTGGTGATTCTACAAAGCTGACACACCACACAAAAGAACTTCAAGGTATTTATACACTTCAAATTACACGAATACACATTTACTGTAATTACATTGATTGATTAATTTCTTATCACTTTATCCCTCATTGGTTAGTAACATGCCTCGTCTCGATTTAAAGTTACAGTCTTTTAATTTTTCTGCACAAGCTCAAATGGTGAGGGTCTTTATTTGGGCAGGGATCTTCAGAGCAGGGAGTGTGATTTTTACTATTATAATGAGGATAGTTCCTCCAAAGGACACTCTAATCTCTAATTAAGATGATTTATGGTATACAATTTTAATAAGCTTCCATATTTCAGGATCTTCTTCTTCAAGGACAGTAGCTCCTTATTAGAAGTTCCTCACTAAATCATTGGTGACGGTTTAAAGAACAGACTGACCTAACTGATACGTCCAATAAGTCCTTGTACTTGATGAGAAACATTTGTACAGGCTACACTGCTAGGCAGGAAAATAATTGGAAGGTCTAGGTCAGTCATCTGTCCAACATATATAGGAGAACCTACATTAAAGTCAGAAAAGTCACATCATCTTATGCATTATGTATTTGCAACGTCCTGGTATGGACATTTCTTCCCTGCTTACATGCAGGATCTCACATCTAAATCCATGAGTTTTAGTCCAGTTTTGCTGCATATTTGTGTGTTTCTGTTGTATGAGACCTTGATTGAAATGAGATTATAGCTTTGCTTGGATAGGTACTCTCATAATAAATGTCTGTGCAAGGCACAGGGAGCCCTACTCTTACCTGAGTTAATGTTGTACAAGTAATTAGCTTAAGCTGTTCATAATTAAATTCAATTAAATTGTCTAATTGCAAAAGTTTGTAAACATCTCATCTTAGATATTGGCCTAATATTATTATTTCTTGTCTTTCTTATTGTGTTACTGGCAAGGAAATTGCAAAACAAACATTACTGTTCCTGGTGACCCCTGGGCTGTTCCTGTGTCCTTTGTACTTACCTTACCTGGCAGCTCAATGTGGCAAAGTTGTCCCAGTGTAAACTTCTTATTTCAGCCCAAGACATTTTGCATTGGCTCCCATGGAGCTTCTCCTCCTGTTTTGCCTTTAGAGTTCCTTTTATTATCTCTTTGCAATGAAATGTCTGTTTGGTTGGTTGGTTATTTGCCTTGGGTGATGTATCATGTGCAAAAGAGTCTGCCACTGTTTTAGATATGGGATACTTAATCTGGTCAGGCTACAGAGGACACAAGGTTCCTCAGCTACAATTTCCAGAATGCACTGAGGCCATATAAAAATATTTCAGTTGGAAGATATTTACCATTTTGATTGAAAACTCATATGTAGGAAGCATATGCTTCTCATGGAATTTTTTGGTTTAGTGGAGACATGATTTATAATGTTTAAATAAATGAGGAATTTTTAAACCCTTTCCATTTAGCATAATGAACTATAGCCCTTTTAGAGCTCTGTGCAGACCAAGAGAGGAGAAATGGATGTAAAGACAAGGTGAGAAAATAAAATGCAGAAGAAAATTGTGAATGAGGAAGAGAATTGGCAAATCGGGAAGAAAGATGTCTTGGGGAGGAGAGGGAATGGAGGGTTTGACTGTCTTGTCATATTAGAATGAATTGAAGTTTGTCTGTATACCAATAAGTGATTAAAAGAACAGAACAAAGAGAAACAAATTATCCCTTCAGTAATTTTAAAGCAATGTAATTTGAAGTGCAGGAATCATTACAAAAAGTCTTTTAAATAATTTCTTTCCTAAACAAATGTGCACTTTAAAATTGTAAACATAAATTATAAGAAAAATGCTTTGAAAATCTTAGCTTTCCACAAAATCTGTAGGCTACTATTTTCATAGGCAACAATGCTTTCCTACTGTTATTTTGTATTTGAAAGTTAGATATTAGAAACTGTCAAATTAATGCAATCAGATTTTATTTGTATGCTGAAAATATAGTAACATATACATTTTTAAGTTAAAAATTTTATTGTTGCTTAGGTTTTCTACAGAACAGAGAAGCAAGTTGTCATGGAATATGAATAGCATTTTTTCAAGCTGCTCAGTCCTGAGAATTAGATTAGGCGGGAATGTGGAAAACAAGTGTTCTTCTATCTCCTGGCTGAGGGTGGCAGAGGCCCCTGGGTCACCTGGGAGAGCTCAGTTGGCATTCTTTACAGAAAGCCAAGTGTTGCACTTCATCTAAACAAAATGCTTTATATTGGGGGAGAGGGACAATTGTGTTTTTTTCTTTTAATATTAAAAATAATTTCCGAGGCTGCTACAGGATTGAGTGTCATGTTTGCCATTGACTTTCTTCTATTTTTATTCCAGTGCCTTTTGTTTCCTTTCTGTTTCTCATATAGATCATTGTGAAATACGTATCAGCAAAGATATTTCTGCCAGACTTCTGACCTCAACATATCTAAATGAAGTGCCAAGGGTGCAAAGGAGGTAACGAGCTATCACTGAAAGTACAAGATTATTATCTAGATCAGCTTGAAACTGAGGGAAAGAGAAAAAAAACATTCTCCATTCTTGTTTGTGTTAGGGTGTAGGGCATGACTGGATTAAAAAGCCCTTTGAGATAAGAATTTGCAGATGTTTCATATTTTGCTTGAGGGCTCTGTTCTGACCTGTGTGAAAAAGAAATAAAGTATAATACAATACTTTGAAAGACAGATGAATCTTTAGGCCCTGTGAGGATAAATCTTGTGTTCTTCAGTGATATATTGGTTTGGAGGTTCACAGCTAAGGAGAAATCTGATAAGCTTGAAAATATTTTAGATGAGTTATGACTACTCATGACTAACATGGAATTTGAATCCTTAGTGAAGACATTGTCCTTGGACAATGGTCCAGTGAAACCTGAGCTCTCTGAAGTTCTACAGGTCTTCTAAAAACAGTTGTCTCTTGTTTGGGAGATGATCTGTGTTTAGCCAGTATTTTTGTACCACAGACTCAGACAGATACGGACAGCATATGGCCCATGTTTATGACTCTAGACTTACATGGTGAATGTATTCTATTTATTGTGGCTATATCACTAATCCTGGAAGATATGTCTAGGGTAGTTTCTTCACTGGGCTCAATATAGAATAGTAACTCATACTAGATTTTCTTGGCCTAGTATCTGCATTTGTCAAGAAATGAAAAGGTTCACCAAGAGAAATAACCATTTATATGCAACAGCTGTCAGCTCTTTGACTGTCAGCAGGTTTCAAGAAAATCATATTTGAATTGGAAATGCAGTGAACAGAAAACCCTAGTGCCTCTTCTGATGCACTGTTTTGAAGTTTGGTAGTGCTTGTGCCTCTGTTGTTTCTTTTTTTTGTTTCTTCATCAGATCATACAAACATTAGTGAATCCCTTTGGTGTTGCCCACCTTTGGGTCAGCGATCAGCAAAAAGTGCCCAGGTTATTCTCATGTTGGGAAATAAATCGGTAGATGTGCATTTAGTAATGACTTAAGAGATTAAGAGTTTGAAAAGGCATCTTCAGATCTGCTCTCAGATCAGCTGCTGGGTTGAGGAGTTTATACACACAGGCAACTAATTATTCTGTCTATATCTTTAGGGCTGCTCACACTAATGCCCTCTGAAAGCACTACTCTTTTGGGTATACCTGTGGTTGCTTGTGAAAATTTTTGTCTCTGCCTGAAAGCACCTGTCCTCTCTCTTTGTATGAGCAAAGCTTGATTCTTCCCCATTATAAATGTAAAATCAAAGTCAGTCTGCGAGAGTGTACTATCTCAGATAGAGATCTATGAACCGTGTCAAATATTTGTTATTGGACAGGTTTAACTGGACACTTGCATTTTTAATGGTTGTAACAGAGCCTGTACCTGGTGCTGTGTAATGTTTAAACCTGAATAAATAAATAAGCTTATCTAGCAAATAAGAAAAGAGCACAGGAAGGAATTCCTGAGTCATCACAGGCAACCCTATAATGTAATGACTTTTGCAACCCAGCAAAGCATTAGAGAAAATGGTTTCAAAATAACAATAGACACTTGAATTTAAATTTATATATATTCATATTTCACTGAAAATGAGCATAAATGCCTTCCCTCTTAAGCCAAGAACAAGGCAACTCTTGAAGCGTATGACTTGTTGGGGCAATCTGTGTTTTGATCGCCTCCTGTACAGAGAGAGTTCCTCTGCCTCCTTCTCCACAGAAGAAAGTTTCTTCTTTTTAATACTTGCTCCTTCCATGGTAGCAAGGAACGAAGTGTACTGGCCTCTCCCCTCTGCAGCAGGCAGGGAGGCACATGTGGGTAAGGGCAGAATGGATGCTCAGTGCATGGGAGGCTCTTCAGGTTGCAGAAGAGGTGTGGGCTGGGGTCCCTATCTCTCTGCTGGAGGAAAGGGATACTGGAGGTGTATGGGGACAGTGTGTGTTACTGGAGGGCAAGAGGTGCCCTCTGTTGCTTACCACTTGATGAGAGCTTTCTGGTCCCCCTTGAAACTAGCTCCTCGTATCCCCCTATCTTTCAAAAAACCCCACTTTTTCTGTCATCCCCTTTCAACTCACTGGAGTTTTGTTACAGCTGCTCCAGGATGCATGCTTTGCCATTGCTGGGAAAGACTCTGTGCCTGTGCTGTTGAGAAACTGTGAGTCAGCTTGCTCAAGGGAAGGAGGAAGAGGCGAAGAAATTTCTTTTTATGATAAGTCTTCCCACACTTCCTGCTGTTTCTGTTTTGGGCACACTGTTTCCAGAAGCTTTGGGCTGTTTTCTGCCCAGCTTCTGAGTGTATGAAAATTGTTCCTTCCCTATGAGGATGCTGGGATCACCTACTTCTCCTAATTCTAGGTGTTAATATCCCACACCTTTTGTCATCTAGAACAAAAGGGATTATGTTATCATTTCCACTTGAAGTGTAGTATGGGGGTGCTGGGACAGGAGGCAGAAAAAAGCCCTTGCTGAGCTCTGTAGAGTTTCAGAGTCCAGTGATGTTGCAGAGGTTTTCTGAGGCACTCCTTACTCCAAGAGGCTATTTTTGAGTCTAATCCTGTGGGATAAATATATTCTCATTAAATTCATTCATTCCTAGCTTAACTAAAGCATGACTGGATTCACAACACTAATAACAAAGAAGTTTTTGCAAGTAATGCACCATCCATTTGATGGATGCAATAAAAACCCCACTTCTGCCTCTGTGTTTGGAAGGTCAGATTCTGAGGGTGAGCATAGCAGTGCTGAAATGATTTGAATATAATACACATCTAGATAAAAATTATGACAGAAGAGGTAACAAAACAGTGTTGTTTAGTTCACTTGCTTGAAACATCTTGCAAGTGCTTCATTTCTGTTTCATGCTGGAGTTTTGAACTGCTACAATAGTGACAGGAGGAAAAAAAAAAAAAGAATTATTTCAGCTCTGTTCTTCCACCCACAGACATTATTTAGTGTGGAAAATGAGTCATCAAGAAAAGACATTTTTACTTTGCAACACACATTAGAGAAATGTTGATCTTCAAACAAAGTGTGTCAATTGATTTTCCAGTCAAAAGGACTGATCTTGCTTCCATCCCCTTATACAGATCTTCTTTTCTTTGAAACGGCTGGGAAGTCACAGCAAGAAGTGACCAACTTGAGCTGCCCAGAATTCACAGACAGCTCAGATGTGTCTCCCACTTTGGCAGCTGTATGACATGCCTGACATGAGGGCTGTGCCAAGCTGCTGGGCTGAGTCTCTGTGTTTGGAAGAAACTGGGACAGAACCTTTGCAGAGATTGATTGTCCCAGGACCTTTTGCAAGCACTGATGCATCCTACCCCGTGGTGGCATGGTAGAGCTGCCAGGACAGGATTGCTCGCTGGCTCTGCCTCAGCTCTGTTGGATGTAGCCAGGGATGTTAGTTGCTTTTACAGGTGGAGGCTTTGACATATCACAGCTTTGCAAGCAGTTTTTGAGAAGTCTTCTGTCACAGGTGAAAAGTAAAGTAAGAACTGATTTGTGAGATGGCCTCTTTGTTTGAGAAAATTAATAACTGGGATGGGGGGNACCATCTAAGAATTTGGCTGCTAATTTACTTTTACTTTGTATTTTATTTTGAAGTATAAGGTTTCAATATAATGCTTAATAAACATAGGCTTTTTTACCTGTAGTTTTCAAAGCATTTTGCAGAAAGGGAAAAGGAAACATTAAGTTCAAAGCCGAAAAGGACTGTCATGGTTTGAACTTGGCCGGCAGCCAAACACCATGCAGCCTGTCACATTGCTGCCCGCCAGCCCCCCGCCTGGGAAGTAGGGGAAGGACAAAAGTAAACAATTGTAGGTTGAGGTAAAAACAGTTTAGTGATGGTAACAAAACAAAATAACAGAAAGTACAAACAGGTAATGCACTATAACATTGCTCACCACCCACCGACCAGTACCCAGCCCACTCCCAACCAGGGATCCCAACAAAATGAAGATCTCACCTTTGCAAACCTGGAAGCGAGAGAGAACCTGCCTCATTTATATGCTGAGCATAACGTTACATGATATGGAATACTCCAATGGCCAATCCAGCCCGGCACTCTGGCTGTGCCCCCTTCCAGCTGAAGAAAAGTTAACTCTATCCCAGCTGAAATCTGGGTCAGGTGCTCAGGCTGTGCTCACTCCCATCTCAAGAAAATTAACTCTATCCCAGCCAAAACCAGCAGAGTCTCCACCCCTTATTCCATACCATTTACATTATGCTCAGGTTCCCAATACATATCTTTGGAAGTTTGTGAGCTGCGATGGTTATAGTTAGGATATCCTTAACCATACTTTGGTTGGTATATTGGTTCTTCCTATTTGAATATCAAATGAGGAGTTTACAATTATTTATGTAAATTCTGTGCAAAGACAGTATCTGTTAGGAGCTGCCGACCCTGGTAGCCTGCCAGAGGTGAGCCTGCCACAGCTCCATGTCCCCAAGTTCACCTGGTGGTGAGGTTGAGCATGTATTCCCAGTAGGCACAATATATGCATATATATATAGGCCCCCCATCCTCCTATCCTGCTCACCAGCTAGTCCAGCATGGTGCTCATGACAGGCCAGCCTATGCTGAGCTGGCACAGGGCATGCCCAGATAAGCATACTGACCTGTTGACATAGGACCAGCCTCTTTTATCTGTTTTCCCTTGTTTGTTCCCCTCTGTTGTGGTTTAGGCCCAGCTGGCAACTAAACACCATGCGGCTGCTGGCTCACTCCTCCCCCCCCACCACTGGTGAGATGGGGAGGAGAAAATAAAACAAAAGGCTCGGGGAACAAGACAAGGACAGGGAGGGATGATTCACCAATTATGGTCACTGGCAAAAGACACACTTGATTTGGGAAAAACAACATCAATTTAATTTGAACAACACCACCACTACTAATTTACCAATCAAAACAGAGTAGGACAGTGAGAAATACAACCACATCTTAAAAACACCTTCCCCCCACCCCTCTCTTCTTCCCAGGCTCAGCTTTGCTCCTGATTTCTCTACCTCCTCCCCCCAAGCAGAGCAGGGGGACAGGGGACGGGGGTTGCAGTCAGTTCATCACCTGTTGTTTCTGCTGCTCTTTCCTCCTCAGGGGGAGGACTCCTTGCAGTCTTCCTCTGCTCCAGTGTGGGGTCCCTCTCACGGGGGACAGTCCTCCATGAACTTCTCTGACGTGAGTTGTTCCCACAGGCTGCAGCTCTTCACAAACTGCTCCAGTGTGGGTCCCTTCCATGGGGTGCAGTCCTCCCAGAACAGACTGCTCCAGCACAGGCTTCACTCAGAGTCCTGGCCTTTTTTGGGCGCAGCTACCTGCTCTGTCACGGTATTCTCCACAGGCTGCAGGTGGGCATCTGCTCCACCATGGACCTGCATGGGCTGTAGGGAGACAGCCTGCCCTCTCACCATGGGCTATAGGGGAGTTTTTGCTTTAGCAAACTTCCCCTCCTCCTGCTTCACTGAACTTGGTGTCTGCATAAGTATTTCTCTCACATCTTTCTCCTCTCTGTTCTTCCTCATCCAACACATTCTTCCCTCTTAAATACCTTATCACAGAGGTGATACCACCATCACTGATTGGCTCAGCCTTGGCCAGAGGTGGGTCCAACTTGAAGCCGGGGGAGCTTCTAGAAGCTTCTCACAGGAGCCACCTCTGTAGCTCCTCCCCCGCTACTAAAACCCCACCACATACAAGCCCAACACACCCCCAAACCACCTTTCCCAACCTTTGGTCCTTCCCTTAAGCAACCCATCATAAGTCCTGGGCAGTTCCGAAGCACTCTTTTCCAGCACCTGATAATGTGTCCCATGCACCCTGGCAGTAACCCCTCAGTCTGTAAGGTGCTTGTAGGGAGCCTCTCCCACTGACCCCCCCATGTTTGGTGTCAGCCCCAACCCATGGGGCTGACAGCTCCCTGAGGCAACCCCAGCTCCCCTGGGGCTCCCTTGCTTGGACTGGGTTATTGGAGTTCCTCCACCGGCCATTGTGCCTGCATGCTCCTGGGTGTGTGTGTGGAGATGATCACCTAACCTGCTAATAAACTGAGTGAAGTGTGGAGTTCCCCCCTTTCCATTACAGCTGTTTAAAGCTTCTTACTGTCATCTCCAGAGCTGTATGCTGCTGCCGGTGGCTTCAGCTGTAGATCTTGTTGTCACAGGCACTCATTATGTGTGAAGACTGGAGATCTCCCTCAGCTGCTTAGTTGTACTGACTCATCAGGCCATTTCCAGATGGTTTTATCTGTCTATTAATAAACCAGCTTGCATTACTTTCACTTGTGCCTAGGCAGAGCTGAACTCCTTAAACCCTTTTGTCTGTTTATTTAAATTACATATGATTTGGGGGCATACTGATTTGGACAAATTATCTTTTTTTCTCCTTTTTTTTTTCTATATGGCTAGATCCTTTAATGGATCATAAAGCAAAGAGCCAGTTCACTTTCATCTCTCATACTGGACGCTCACTTATTGAAACCTCTACTTGCCTGATTCTGTATGAAGCTTTTTACCTGCACAGAAGCAGTTCTTCCCCTATGGAAAAGGATGTTGGTGGTGTCCCAGATCTGGGTTCTTCACCCAGTGTGCAAAGAGACAATCAACACACTGAGTCAAGATATTTGTCTTTATTTCTAGTCTGCAGAGAAGGGTGCCAGGCATCTAACCACCAGCCAGCACCCCAAACACATCAAGCATTCCTTTTTTATAGTAACAAAATGCAGCTGATTGGTATTCTCAAACTTCCTTATCCACCTCTCACCCACTCTCATCATACATATGCATTTTATCTCATGTAGTAAACATTTGGGGAGGTCCCTTAATTAGCATGCTCATTATTCACAAGTGAGTGTGTATTTTAGTATTATAATTACCTAAGGTTAGTATAGGATACACTCTCAACTTTATTCCAAAATCATGCACAGAAAACTGCAAAGCAGAAATTTACAGCTTTCTTATCCTGGGAGTTTCTGTGCTGTCTTTGTTCAAGATTAGGTATGTTCCAAGGTTTCGATGTGACCCAGGTCAGATCCTCCTCCATCAGTTACACATGCCTACGTAGTTGCTCAATTTGGAATCTTTGTAACTCAGCCCTGTTCTTTCAATGTCATCGGGGGTCCCACTTGTTTTAAGAGCAGTTCAGTTTATAAATGTAATTGCTGAGCATTCCCAGTTCATATCACTCTCCACATCTTTTCAGCCCCACACATTCTTTAGGTTAAAGCATACCCTCTCCTAGCCCCTCTCTTCCCCTGTACTCTCCTATAAGAGAGGGGCTCGTATGTTGTTTTCAGTTCTTTTTTAAGGAAAGGAGGAGGTTCATTTATGCCTGTGGATTTGAAAGAAGAGGCTGTAAAAGGAGAGGCAAATAACCTTTGACTGTTTTTCTGACAGTGTAAGATTCACCGAGGTCAATGGGGAGATTGCATGACCCTGAAAAGAAGAATAGACTCCTAAATTAAATAGTTTACATGCCTAGACCTCTAGTTGCCTGAATGAGCTGTGCCCTTTTTTTTTTTCTTTTTAGCTTTAGATTTAGAATATAGTTTCTGCTTACACACATACTTTGATAAAAACAAATATAGCTCACTGGAAATACATTGTCTAAGTTGTTGTTGCCTCTGTTTACCTACTTTATTAGGCACATTTACAGCACGCTACTGCATTTATGCTTCTCTCCTGATCTAATAAAGTAAATATAGTACATCAAATTAAATTAGATTAATTTCACACTTACTCAGTAGTGGATCCAGTGTCCTGCAAGATCTGATTTTTATTTTTAAAACAAATCAAAATGTAGTTATTTCTCTAGAATTTAATTTCTTTCTAATTATTATTTTGTGAGGCAAGTGGTTTTGATGTTAGAAAGATGTAGTATGCATTACACTGATGTTCATTAGGTTAAAATGACATGGTGAATTCACAGGAGGTGAGGAACAACAAATTGTTTAAGAGATTGAATTTGAATTATAGTAATTTCTCATTAAAGCTAGGATTCGTTAATGATGTGAAGTATATTGTACAAGAGCAGTTTTCATTTTCATATTTCAGTGTGATCCATATTGTAAAGAATGTTTTTTAAAAAAAGAAGAAAATCTATAACAGAGGTTTTGTTTGTCTCTAAAGTCACTTAACTGGCTCTGTATGATTTTTCTTCCAATTTTGCTTGCCAGTTTTCTATAGCGTTGTTATATCTGCAAGCTCTGTATTGGCTCTGCCACTGCTGTAAAGCTCATGGCGATGATAGGATCGGTCCTTTAGGGTAGGACTGTGCAAGAGTGCTCATCCTCAGTAAACTCTTCTATAAATGCATTGTCCTAATTATAAGAGTTATAGCTATACCTCTTATTCCAAGTGAAAGTACCTCTTGTTCCCTTTGCCAGTTATACTACTTACAGCACATAATGTTTGTAAAATTTTCAAGCTTTTAAAAAATCAAATTGATTACAACTCATCTAATTCCATTTGCAGACAGTTTAGCAAATGTGAGTTCAGTAAAATCCTCTTGCTCTGGGAAGCAGTGGCAATTGAATGGTCAACTGCTGTGACTATGTTTGGTGGAAGTCTGGTAAAAAATGTATAGTGGGTGTTCCAAAAATAAAACTCAAATCTTTATTAAAAATGCATAGCAAGTGCCTTCTTGTAAGCCTTTCTACTTTGTTATATCAAGAAGGGAAGTGGCAGGGTTTTGCAGTTTGCAGAGGAACAAAGCAGTGTTGTCTGTATTGGAATTTAATTGCACAACATATTCATGGTTGGATATACCTAGCTAAATTAGGCAGATAACAGATGTAGCATAGCTGATGACTTGAAAAATGTAGTGAAAACTCAGTCAACTTTAAAACTTCTATTGAGATAGAAAATACCTGTCAATCAGTGTGAAATACTCATATCCTGTGGATAACAATAGTTTTGCCAGCACTGAAGACCTTTATATGAGAAAGGATGGTCTTCCAGCTGGTGCTTGTGATCTCTTGTTGTCTACTGCTTACTATCTGTGTTAGCTGAAACAGTGTCATTCCTGGGTATCTGTTTCCCACCTATAAAACAGAAGGGATATCAATGGCTTTCCCACCTGTTTTGCTGATTAAGGATACCAATTAAACCCAGACACCAGAGTGAAAAGAGTAGGTGTATTTTACTGGTGATAACCAAATAATGTAACAGAGTAATACAGAAAACATGCAGTAAGAAAAAAGCAGAATAGTGCAGGAGATATGGGCAGTGCAGTCTATCATTATGATTAAGCAATGCCGATTTTATTATGGTGGCACAAGCCTTTTATAATGCAGGTGAAAAATCACATGATACAATCACATGGTACAATTCTTTCTGACTGGACAATTAGCTTTGCTCATGCTCCTTGAGCTCTTTTCTGGTTGGATGAGAACTGCCACATCGACACTGTACAAACTTCCTCTCTGCCCAGACCAACACCCTGAAGTTTTTTACCTTCCTGGGTCCTTCCTTATTCTTCCAGGGTCA
>ML998071.1:46203-57010 GCA_010365825.1 Otus sunia
CAGGCCAACACCCTGGAGTTGTTTAACTTCCTGGGTTCTTCCATATTCTTCCAGGGTCATTCCCTCGTTACATCTTTTCCAAAGCTGAGTCTTTGCCAGTCTTGCCCATACACAGGATTGCTCACATGTCCACTTCCTGGCAGGGACTCCTTGCGAATCCCCACATGTCTCTTTTTGTGTCTCTAACCACAGAAAATGGTGTAGTTTTGACCATGTTAGTGTAATAGGAAAGCAGGATGAGCCAACCCCTCAGTTTTGCAAGCAGTCCTTGAAGCTGTGTCGCATAGTAGTCAGGAACAGCGATTGTTGCCTTGGATTAAAATGTGTGCAGTATATGGGTCCATGGTATATCATAATCTAGCAGTTTTCAGAGGTGCTAGGTGCTGCCTTATTGACTTGACTAGGAGACTGTGTGTACCTGTAAGCAACAGATAAATAGCTGGTTGTAGATATGTCAGTGGTCCTGAATTATGTGAATGCATTATATTGGCATGAATAAAATGGGTTGGAGAATTTCATATGTAACATTTATTGAAAGTCTTGCCCTATATGATTTTATGTTGAATGTGTGCAAGAATACGCATTTTTTAGTTTAGAGTATTCAAAAAAACTATCGTTTGACATCCAAATTCTATATTTGGAAGTTATATATTCAGTTTGTATTGATGTTAATGGAAGCTGTATGTGTGGAATTTACAGAAAAAATTAGTTTTAGTCCGTAAATACAATATTTCAGCTATACCAAGTATTGGGGACTTTATTTATGTGGGGGAAAAAAAGAGAAAAATTTGGATTCTGTCAGATATCTCAAAGAACTGAAGAGCAAGAGTATTTAAATTTGTTACTTTTTCCCTGCACAGCAGTGGCTGTCGCACACCTCATTAGATGAACAAGCAAAATGCCAACTACTTAATGAATGTGTTGAGTGCTCTAAGAAGGATGCCTAGCACTTTTCTCTTTTGCCGAACACTGCATATAAAGGAAAGGAACCATTCCACTTGTTAGGGTGTGGGGAGACAATCCAGACCGAGTGGCAGTGCTTTGGTCGGGGGTCTGACCTTTTGTTGTGCTGGGCCTGCGCTTGCCCGCCAACTGCAAGCCCGAGTTTGCCTGGCAACAGGGAAATGATACCTCTAGGCAGTGACCACAGAAATCACCAAGGAATGGTATATAAACCACTCCCTGAGAGCCTGATTCAAGTGCTCCTGAGGAACAGCTAGTCTGCACCTTGGTGATCTCCCCTTACTTGGGACATCAGGTAAGGATACTTTCCTGGGAACTGAGTGAAACCTATTAGGTAGATTATAAGGAATTTGGAAGCAGAATAGTCCCCACTCACAAGCTGATGTAACTGTTATCCACTTAATAAGTGCCGTGTCCCAATAAACCTCACTTTGTACCTTGGACTCAGAACCTTATTCCTTCAAGGGGCAGATAGCAGCCAAGGGTCTGACTGCAACATAGAGACACAATGAAGTTAAACAGTGAATGTCTCCAGGGATTTATATGAGCTTTATTTATGTTTTTAATGATTGGTGAGATGCTGCAATTATCTGCTAAAATGATCAAGTAAAACTTCCTATGATGACACTCTCTTCTGTTGCTTGGATCATTGTTAAACTAAAACTGTTCAGTTTGTAATTTGCCTTGTGTCTCTGCCTTGGGATCATGGTTGCTTCTTTTTCTGTCCTTTTATTTTTATTTTGAAAGATCTCAACACAGGCTTCATACAGGGGCTGGACAAGGGGTTTCTGTTCAGTTGATATGAATTGAAAACTGAGCTACTAGAATTACAGTCACAAGAGCCTCAGATCAGCCTTCCAATAGGAACAATGTGGACCAAAACCTCATGGCTTTAAGATAACTCTTAACTGGCTCCAAAAAGAGCATATTGTGGTTGCTTCTGACAGCAGTGCTCCAAAAAGAAAACAAAGAAACTGAAGAGAGGAAAACCTTTTTTCCTTAAAAAAAAAACCCAAAAAACCAAACCAAACCAAACCCCTAAACCCAAGCCAAACCAAACCCCAAAAGTGTAAACACACAGTGGAAGAAGATGGGCCCAACCCTGGAAATAAGGTGGCCAAAGGCTGTGATCATATGTGCTGCTCTGGCTGCAGCTGAGCTGGGTTAAGAGGTTACTTTCCTGAGTTTGTTTTGTGCTCTGTATCCTGGAGAAGACTGAAACTGAATGAAGAGCTAATGGGGAAGCCGGAGGGAGAATTCAAATCAGTGGGATCAGTGAAGAAAAGGAAAAACACAGAAGAGAGGTTTAAAGAGAACAGAAGGGAGCTGGACCTGGTCAGACAGGGTGACTTCAAGAAGAGACTTTTTGTAGTTCTGGATGAAATGGTCTGATTCTGATACAGTCTGATTGTGGACAACCTGGCTTTGCATATGTAGCCATATTTTAGTGTAACTCTATGTATAAAATGAGTGACACACAGCACACACTTTTCCCCCCACCCGTGTCTTTGATTTCATAAGCTTATTTCATAAGTGCTATTTTTATTTTTAGGAGTGCCCTCGTGTTTGTTGGAGTGATGATTAATCCTGTAGACTTCTGTGCATTTACTAGAAGTTGTCATGCTTTTTTCATTGGAAGCTTTGCAGAAGGGAAATGGTTGAGTTGTAGTCTTCTGTATCTCCTTTATTTGAGTAACATGCTAAATCAAGCGGGGCTTTATGAATAACATTCACCATTTGATTCAGATGCACTTTGTTTGTGTAAAAGGACCAGTAGCACAATTATTCTTAGTGACAAATGAAAACATATAATAACTTTGACTCAGCACCTCTGTTCCTCCAGGTTGTCAAGAAATAAAAGCAGTGCCATTTTTGACATATTGACACTATTCATCTCTCTTTGGAATAGTTCTCATTTGTCATCAATATATTTGCCTGGGACTTTTCATATGTCATCACACACACACATTCTCCAACATCCAGAGGAAAAGATTACTTAGAGTCACTTCTTGGTTTCTGTATAATAGCAGGTGCACCATGGGGAGTTTTGACGTATAGTGAAAGTAAGAAAGAGCGTGTGGACAAATTTCAGTTCTTTGCAAGTACTTGGCTTTATCTAGCAGCAAAGAATAGCTGTGACTGATGCTGGGTCATCAGTTACTGGATCACAGGGGAAACAGAAACTTGTTGAACTAATGTATTTCAGGAAGATATTTAAGGTGTCCTATATATTTGAAAACAAATTGCTGAGATGCAGGCACGCACATTCAAAACATTTTAAAGGGTACTTAAAAAGATGTTTAGAAATCCATGAACCTTGTTTTAATCAGGAATCCAGAAAATAGCATGGATGTGAAATGGTTCACAGACCAGTTGTATATCAAGCTGCAAATATAAAAAAAAAAAAAAAAAAAGAAAAAAAGTGCTGACCAAAATTTTCACCTTTTGGGAATACATCTCAAATTTTTTAGCAAAACAATTAAGTACTTGTTTTTAGAAATACCAGGAGCATGGCAGGGGCCAGAAGTCTTGTATTTTCTGTGCAATTTATCTGTAATCTTTGTCAAGTACTAAAGACTCCCTTGGACTTCAGTGGGATTTAATTCAAGTTCTAAATTGTGTAACAGAAAAGAAAATAAATTTTAATATAGTGAGAATATTCTTGCTACCGTTGATTAACAGTCACTTTTTCCATAGCTGTGCTAATATGTCCATGAAAACTTAGGTCCACTTCCTTTTAATTTTTGTCTTATTTGTGGAGACTTCTAATTCTTATTTCCAGATGATAATAAGGTTGTTTTTCACTAACTTATTTTTTTTAATTACATCAGTTTCTATTTCACTGTTTAAAAAGAAAGAACAAGTCCTCTGCTTCAATAGTTATTTCACTGTGTGAAAAAGCAAAAAGCCTGTATGTTTATTTGTATTTTAAAAAGCCTTATGCAAAATTTTATTTTCAGAACCATGTCATGTCATGTGCTATCTTCTATATTTCTAACATGCGTGATTCTAAGTACTGTTCGTCTGTCAGTCTGTTTGGAGATGCACATCATTTTGTGGTTAGTGTTTTATGCAACTGGAACTTCTTTCAGTTTCATTTATATTTTTGTCACATTACTGGGACTGTATTGTAAAGGCATCATGAATGAATGGAATGCAGTATTTACTGATCTTTACACTTGTATTTGCTAATAGTATTTACTTCACTCATGAATGTGATTGACATTTGTAAAAACATACATTTATAAATACATTTTTAAAATCTCCTATATTTTTTACTAAAGACATTATGAAGCGAACAGTAGCAGTAGTTGATTAAATAATTTACCTAATAAGAAAATTCAGAATGCTGCCATAGTTTTATGTATATTTCTGAAAATGGGCTTCAGTGGAGTGATTCCTCAGCTGATGTGTGCTGAGTGGGATGGATTTTTTCAACAGCTCCAGAATGGAAGAGCAGGATTGTTTTTCCTGTAGCATGACTGCATTCTTTTTTAAGAGCTCCATAGAAAGGTAACAAAGTGTTTAATAACACAGTAGTTGTACATACCAAGTGATGAAGTATTTTGCTAATTCACTTGTTCATAAATTGTCAAAAAACCCAACATTTATCATTTACTTGTGGTTGTGACAATTAAGCACCAAAAGGAGAGCTTGCATTAAGTTTCTTTGACCTAACTGTAAGTAATACAGTACTAATTTTTGCTTATTTTTCAATTGCTTTTATAGTAGGTTGTTTGGGGCTTTTTTGTCCTGTTTTCAAATGAAACAAAATGGTTGTCTCCAGAATATGACTTTTCAATATTTGTCTTTTGGCAGTGTCCATTAAGTAGAAGAGATCTTTTTGCCATAGAAAATTGCTGATTATGGCTGCTGGGTCTCTTCTGCTGCTATTTGCATGCATGTCATCTTTCTACAAATTGGAAGAAAGACTTGATTTTGAAGCCTTTTGCAGTGTGTTTCACTATTAGTTCTGAACTGTAATTCTCCTCAGAGAATTTCCTAATTCAAATAAGGTCAACTACAAAAAAAAAAAAAANAAAAAAAAAAAAAAAAAAAAAAAAAAGATTAATGGATTTTGTTTCTTGTTAAGTATTCCAAATTTTTTGTGTAAATAGCCTACCTAGTTTTTCAGCTGGCCAATACCTAAATGCCTTCATCTGCTACCAATTCTCAAGACACTTGTTCAAAGATCAGACATTTCAGGAATGCAATTTGAAAGTTTTGTTAAGTTTTGTTTGGATAGGATCCCACAGTACATCTGAAAAATCATAATTTCCACCCTGTATTTGTGATATGATTTATTGCCAAGCTATGAGATTTCAAACTAGATCTCAGACCAGTTACTAGAAAAGAGAGTGGTGCTCCATTCGTGGTGGAATCCTTTTGGAACCAATTTTCTTTCACTTGAGGAAAAAGGCTGGTCAGAAGTAAAATAGTAGGAGAGGTCTGCCTTCAGGATCAAATTGCGGTCTTGTTGAAGTAGAAGAGGAGGCTAAAGGGTGTGAAAGTAATAGGAATCCATTGCAAGATTTGGAAGCATTTTCAAAGATAAGGAAACAAAGGAGTGAAGATGGAAGTGGAAATATTTGCTGTATAATTAGTGGACATTCATGAAATGTTGTTCTTCTGTTGCATGTTATGTATAGATACTAAAGGTAAGTAGCAATTTTGAGAATTTATAGCTAGAAATTGGTAAAGGAATACAATTTCAGTTGCATCTGTTCAATTGGATTTTCTTATTCCTTCTTATTGCCTCATCTAGAAGAGAGTAAAAACATCAGGTCTATATCATGCTGTGCTTTCAGAAATATTATACAGGTCATTATAAAGGCCCTTCAGTCCAAAGTTTTCACCAGCATAATTTTATTGTTCTTATCAAGGTTTCACTAATCTTTTCTTTATCTCACCAACTTGTTCAGAAGTTGACCTTGCCATATAATCAATACCACAGTAGCATTTAATCTTACATATTTGTCTATAGCTTACTTTGCTGAGTCTTAGTTTCTTGCATTAATTCATTGATGAGATAGATCTAGGATTTTGGATATTGTAAACAAATAATAATCTCTTCTGAACTCTGTAGATCAAGATGCATTAAGAAAGTCTAATTTACTCTCTTCTTATATCTTGTTATAGACTGGCATTAGACTATCATAAGATACCACATGACAAAAAATCTTTTCCTTTCTTCAGCAAGTTTGTGAGCTACAACATTAGCAGGTGGAGCTCTGGCTCTAGTAGAGACAGCTAAAACTGGAATAGAAACTAGATCACAATTTCCACACTTAATAAGGTAGTTAGCTGTTGCCATGGTTGAATTCCATAGGCATAAATTTTAGACTTGCACCAGATGCTTTATGCTGTTCCTGCTGTGCAAAACAGTCAGATATTCAGCTTAAAGGATTTCTTTTCTACAGAGAAACTACAGATAGCATAGAGTTGCAATGATAACGTGAATTTGATGGGAAGATGCATCATACACTCCAGCTCCAGCATCACTGTTGTGGCTTCAGGATGCATGTCTGATTCTGGAGTTTATACTGTGATGGGTAAAAACTGCAGTTCAAGGCACAGGAAGCAATCTTACAAATTGATGTAAAGAGATGAAGCTGGTACATTTCCTTTTTATGAACATGCTTTGTCACAGTAGCTTTTGCTTTGCTGCCTTTTTCATTTTTCATGGATTTTTTGCTTTGCCCAAGATCTTACATTTTGGGGTAATGTTTTGCCCAGTAATATAATCAGTTTGGACTCTGGACTCCTTTTTAATTAGCTTTGAGAAATTATAGCAATGTTAAATGCATGTGAATCTGCTGGTTCTGTATCAAAATGGGACAGATTCATCTGAAAAATAGCAATTATGTTGTGGATCCCCATCTAGTTTATGAATTAGTTCTCAAAGACAGATACACCTTTGCAGGATAATCTCTCTGAAGAAGGAACAGATTAGAAAAAGCTTGCAAGAAATGCCCTATCAATAGAATTCTTACTAAGTATATTGGGCTTGTGTGGCAAGGTTTGGGTAGCGGTGGGGCTACAGGGGTGGCTTCTGTGAGAAGATGCCAGAAGCTGCCACCATGTCTGATAGAGCCAATGCCAGACAGCTCCAAGATGGACCCACCTCTGGCCAAAGCTGAGCCAATTGGCTATGGTGGTAGTGCCTCTGTGATAACATATTTAAGAAGGGGAAAAAAACCTGCTGAGGAGCAGTAGCCAGGAGAAAGGAGTGAGAATATGTGAGAGAAACAACTCTGCAGACACCAAGGTCAGTGAAGAAGGAGGGGAGGAGGTGCTCCAGGCACCAGAGCAGAGATTCCCCTGCAGCCTGTGGTGAAGACCATGGTGAGACAGCCTGTCCCCCTGCAGCCCATGGAGATTAACAGTGGAGCAGATATCCACCTGCAGCACATGGAGGACCCCACACCGGAGCAGGTGGATGCACGTGAAGGAGACTGTGACCCTATGGAGAGGAGCCCATGCTGGAGCAGTTTGTTCCTGAAAGACTGCACCCCATGGAAAGGACCCATACTAGAGCAGTTCATGAAGAACTGCAGCCCGTGGAAAGAACTCACATTGGAGAAGTTTATGGAGGACTATCTTCCATGGGTGGGATCCCACACTAGAGCAGTGGAAGAGTGTGAGGAGGAAGGAGTGTCAGAAACAAAGCATTATGAACTGACCGCAACCCCCATTCCCCATGCCCCTGTGCCACTCTGGGGGAGGAGGTACAGAAAATCGGGAGTGAAGTTGAGCCTGGGAAGAAGGGAGGGGTGGAGGGAAGGTGTTTTTAAGATTTGGTTTTATTTCTCATTACCCTACTCTGATTTGATTGGTAATAAATTAAATTAATTTCCCCAAGTTGAGTCTGTTTTGCCTGTGATGGTAATTGGTGAGTGATCTCCCTGTCCTTATCTTGACCCACAAGCCTTTCATCATATTTTCTTTCCCCTCTCCATTTGAGTGATAGAGTGGCTTTGATGGGCACCTGGCATCCAGCCAAGGCCAACCCACTACTCTAAGCTAAGGCTGGGGCTCTACATGTTAATATTATTTCAAGCAATATGAAGTTTACATTAAAAACTCATAAGCAGTGAAACATGACAACTCTCACTGGTTTCTCCTATGGTGCTTTACTGTTTGTTAAATAACAAACATTTTACAATGCCATTTCTAATATAAAGCTTGTTCTGAGCTTAATGGCTGAGAAATATATGTACTGTAGGACATCTTCTGCAGAGGGTCTAAGCCAAATAAAACAAATAATGCAATTATTGAGACCTTTTTTACACCCAAGAGTTTAACTGTGTTCATGTAGCTAAAGCAATATAACTGAACTAGCAAGGACTATGGTTGACAGGTGTCCTGGTTTCAGCTGGGATAGAGTTAATTTTCTTGAGCTGGGAGGGGACACAGCCAGAGTGCTGGGCCTGGATTGGCCATTGGAGTATTCCATATCATGTGGTGCCATGCTCAGTACATAAAGGAGGCAGGTTCTATCTTGCTTCCCAGTCTGCAACAGTGAGATCTTCATTTTGTTGGGATTGGTGCTTGGGAGCGGGCTGGGTATCGGTCAGCAGGTGGTGAGCAATCATGTTGTGCATTACCCATCTATACTTTCCATTATTGTTTTGTTTTATTACCATCACTCAACTGTTTTTTTTAAAATTTCAACCTATGAGTTGTCTTTGTGTTCCTTCATTCTTCTTCCTTCCCCCATTCACTAGGTGAGGGCGGGGGGGCCAGCAGGGTGTGAGTGAGGTGTTTAGCTGCTGGCTGAGTTAAACCATGACAGCAGCTTAGAATGTGTTTATGGGAATAGAAATAAGTTATAGTGCTATAAGCTGTATTTATAGCAATGTAACTGCAATAGGGTTTTACAGAGGAACTGCATTGCCAGAAGGAAAAAATCACATCCCTCACTGGCATAATCATGTTGTACTTCTATGTGGAGGCCAGGCCTAAATTAATTCCAGTTGCATTTCCAAGTACTTAAATGAGAAAACTGCTTCAGTAAAGGCTTGCTTTGGCTCTGAGAGGTGTTGAACATCTGCATCTTCACTGAAGTCTGTGCTTTTTGAAGGTGCTGTAAGCCATTACAGTCCTGTGTTTCTGTCTTGGCTCTAAATCTCATTGAAGTCAGCAGGAAAATGCTTCTGTGGCTGAAGGACTGGAGCCTCTTAAGACACCTTTGTTAGTCTGGTATATCTTGTTTTCTGACAAATCAGGTGCAAAATCATTAGGAGGCAGTTTATCCTGAGTGCAGAAAAATGTGCCAAAGTGTGATCATGACAATCACAGTGGTGAGCTGGGACACAAAAACAAGTTCTGTTCTGTTCAGTAACTTTATTTTGGCTTTTTGCTTCCATAGCCTGCACATAACTAACACATGATTACAAGCCCAAGCAAAGCACCACCACCTCTTTCTGGGGCTCAAACAATCCATTTATTCTCCCCAAATATGAGTTTAAATATGTATGAGAGGAATGGCCTATCTAAAAGGCTGTTACCACGAGAGCTTTCTCTGGTATGATACTTCACTAATACTTCTCAGAGTACACTGATCTGGGGACAATGAAGAGATGGCAGCACAGAGATCCCAACATGTGCTGAACATGTGAATTTAGATAGAAAGAAGACAATTAGACATTCCCTTTTTTTCAGGGTGGGGGGTAAGGCTAATAATGTAAAGGGTTAAACACACCCAGAATAATAATCAAATAGTTCTGCTGATTCCAGGACTAAACTGAGGTTTTTTCAGTTCCTAAACTGAGTCATTAGTGTTTCTAATAAAAACTACTAGTTTATTTTAATTGGAAGTAAATATCCCATTTTCAGGCACTTTGTGTTTTAAACTTTGGTTCACATCTTTAAATGCTTTTCTCTGAAGTGACAACACAGTCTTATTAGATTCTATTATTATTTCTACCATATTACCATTTGATTTGGATTTGGCAGATAGATTTTCTATTAATGCTTTTCAGATGGAGGTAGCATCAGATTTTGGTGGCAAAATTTTTTCTGTAAGGGGACTTTTTATTACTGGGATCACAGAATAATTTTACTTTATATGATTTTTCTTTCCTTTCCCCTCTCTGATAATATCCATCTGAGTAATGAGACCACTACTGGATTCAGTGGGCTCTGAGTCAGACCCTGAATTTACTTGCAATCATTACAGGATCTGGTTTGAGACACAGCTGCACACAATATATTATTGTCTGGATGGTCCTGCTCACATCCTATCTGTCCTGGGCAGAAGGTTCAGGACAAATTCTATCTGTTGAATGCAATTTATATTTGTCCTTGAGCTCACTGCTTGAGTGAAGCAGTTACTAATTATATACTTGATTAAAGGCTCTTTCATAAACAGTGATCAGTCATTGTTCAATAAATTTCCACTACATTCAGTCCTCTGGTTACTGCTTATGAAAAGCATATGATAAAGGTATTATAGGATCATGTCTTAGCTTACGAATTTTATACCATACATAACAGTTCATCAGGGTTAGCAGTTGTCGCAGATGAAAGTATTGACACAGTAATGATTTAGTAAGAAATCTAGGTTTATTAATAACTAACAGCAATTTATTATTATAAAATAATTCAGAAATACTGAAAGAAAGGAAAGCAACTTACAGTTTCTAAAATGACAAGAGTCACACTAACTTACTTAACAGTACCTTAATTTATACATATATACATGCGCATACACAAAACATACAAACACACACACAGAGACAAAAGTATTTGGATCCAGTAGAATGAAGTATGTTCCCACACACCAATAAGCAGAGAAAGAACAGGTGAAAGAGAAGCTAGCTCAAAGGAAAATTTCCCTCTC
>ML998071.1:57092-71409 GCA_010365825.1 Otus sunia
TTGTTCCCATTTGACCACATCCCAGGCACAGGTGTGCCAGGCCCTTAGGAGATGATGGGCCATTTTAACCATTTCCGAGCAATCAGGAGGGACAGGAGCCAGGCTCGTTAACGTTATCAGTCCTTATCTCCACAGACTGGTGTATAGCTCGGGGGATGTGGGTGGAATCACATATAAGCACCAAGCAGCCCAAAAGGAGGGGCAGGGAGGGGTAAGAATTGCACCACCACAGCAGTATAATAGAAATTGCAATTGATTACAAAGGATGAATTAAAGTATTTAACACTTTAGTTGCAGAAGGTGAATATCCTGTAAATATGTCCCACCAATGATGGGTAGTTTAATGTTCTGACACCCAAAATCTACTAGCCGTCGCCCTACTGTCACAGTCTGTATTTGATTGTCAATCAGGGTTTTGTTTCTTATAGCCAAATGTTTTTTCATGTGTTCTGTGTCATTTAGAATTTGCTTTAAGGGTTCTAAAGAGATACTTCAATTACTTTGGGGTAAGATATAAGGATGCCAATATAAGGTTACTTACTGTTCTTGATCCGTGATAAAAGTGAGGTTTTTCCCTTTCCAAAATAAATGAGTTACATTTTCCAAGCATCCTGAGAAGGGTGTGGTCAAGTTATACACGAGTCATGTTTTGGTCAGAGGTTACCACGCAAATGTGTTGTGGCCCTATTTCGACAAACATAGAAAAGGTAGATGGTAATATTGTCCATTGGCATAAATTTACTGAGTGTTCTAAAACACAAGGCTCACATAGTATTTTGGGAACTTTCCCCAAAGATAATGGGTAAAACTATGAACTTGCACATTAATTTGGAGGGTTGGCTTACATTACAGTGTATTATTCTCCCTGCACAATAATAGTCACTGTGTTATACTGTTTCAGGTGATAACAGAATCCAATGTGTTATGGGAATCCATTGTTTAAATACATTCCTCCATATTAATTTATTGTTGCTTATTAAATCATTTTGGGCCTTATTTTGTTGCATAATTGTAGATAATGTTTGTAAAGTACATCCAGCTCAATTCATAAATTGACTTATATTCTGGGTTACCTGCAATCTGTTAAATTGCAACAAATTAAACAATTGTAAAAAGTCAGTATCATATTCTAGTGTAAGCTTTTGAGGTTGATACACAGTAGGCATCCATTGTGCTTGCAAATTAATCAGTTGGGATATGTCCTGTCCTTCCACCTTTAACTTATTTTGTAATGATTTTACATCTATACTATTTACAAGTTCCAGGCCAGCATCTGTGCCACCCAATAGAGTGTCCCACCAAGCTCTCTTCCTCTGACATGAATGTAAACGTGGGAAAGAGATGTTAAAATGGATAACATTCTTCTGATACTGTTGTGCAACCGAAACACAGGTGGTTGGCACTCTATTTAGTTGGTTAGTATTAACAACAGGGTGATTCTGTAAAACAGTCGTATAATCAGCCCAGCCCAATCTGTTTTGTGTTGCAGTAGCATTAAGACAAAATAGTGTGTTAAGTGTAGCTAAGGTTATGTTACCACTGCTGCTAAAATCATATATATTAGTATTATCATTGATACAACATTAATAAGCTATTTTTAGAGTACACAAGCAAGGGGTAAGACATTACAGCATTTGATAGCAACAGTACTATCATTAGATAAAGTTACTGTGTCTTGGTCTGTTTGATATTGCACAAAAAGACATCCATTCTCGCTAGTGGCTCTCCATAAGGTCACTCCCGGTGAAAATGTCAAGTTGACCAATCAGCAGCAATCATTTGCACAGCAGGTGTAGTTGCCTTGTGTTCATGTTCTGGTACTATTTTTCCACCACCAGCTTGCAGTCGTGCTGTTAATCTTTTCTAGATAGCTTCCTGGGGTAATGGCATCGTCCAAGTGGGCCATAAGACACAGGATGAAATTCATGATCCAAAACAGGTGTTTTTGTAAGAGACAAAACTAAAAGATTGTAATATCATTCTCGAAGATAACATTTATGAACAGGGACATATTCCCATTTCTCTTGTCCTGATTTTATTACAAGGACAGTATTATCTTTTTCAGTAGCAATAACTTCAGCCACTTCCGGAGGGCTGTTATCTTTGTGCATCAGTTTTATTTTGTGATGTCACAAAATCCAAAATTTTCTGCTTCACTTTTTCAATATTGCCTTGTGTCCACAATGCCACTGTCTGAGCTTGTCCCTGGATTTTGCTTGGATTAATTTCCCATCCTTTGTTTCTTTTATGCTGAATTAACAACTCCAATTGATCCTGCACCTCTTGCTCAGTTTCTCCTTGAATCATAATGTCATCAATATAATGTTCTATCTGCATGGTGGCTGGTAAAGTCAGTAAATCCAAATGCTCAGCCACCATTCGATGGCAAATAGTAGGGCTATGTATCCACCTCTGAGGCAGATGAGTAAAGCTATGCTGTCTGCCCTGCCAAGTAAAGGCAAATCAATCCCAGTGCTCTTCAGCAATGGGTATTGTAAAAAAAGCATTGGCCAAATCAATTACTGCATACAAGGTTCCTGGATGTCGTACTTTTTCAATCAGAGTGACAGTATTTGGTACCGCAGCTGTCAACAGTGGGGTGTACTTATTTAGCTCTCTATAATCAACAATCATTCACCAGGTCCCATTACTTTTCTTTACTAGCCACACTGGATTATTCCAGGTGGTAGTCATAGGTTTTAAAACTCCTGTCTCTGACAAGTCCTTTATTGTTTGTGAAACTTCCTCATGCCCCCCTGGGATTCTATATTGTTTCATTGTGACAACTTTCATTGCAGAAGGAATTTGTACGGGGGGCATTTTTACTTTTTCTACAAGTATGGGTCTGGCCATAATATATAGCTTTACTCCAAACTGATATTGTCCATCTTGTAAATGTAAAGTCATCCCTTTCAAAATATAAATTCCAATAATATATTTGGGGATTGGGACAATCATAACCAGATAGGTTCTTTTCGGTAAATTTCCTATTTTCATTTCAGTTTTAGTTTGGACAGCTTCGCTTTGTTTCCCTCCTAACCCAGTAATAATAACTTTCTGACCTTTAAACGGTTTTGGATTTCCATAAATCAGAGGCCTCCACTCCAGTATCTACAAGGGCTCTAATCTGTTGAGGGGATTAATTTCTCCAATAAATTTGCAGCTCCACCTGTGGATGACTGTCTTTTCTAGCCCACCCTTGTATCAGAGCTCAGCCCTCCAATCCCTCTTTAACTCTTTTAACTGTCAAAGGAGGGTTTTAACATCACACCAGAGATACAGATCATCAAACTGCCCCCAATCCTCCTTATCCCCTGGAATGTTTGACTCTCCAGCGGGGGGCCCTCTGCTGTGGAGTGGGGCATCCCATCAAGGTTTAAGAGGTGGTGCAGAAGGCTGAGCTCCACCCTTTGGTGATTCTGAAAACCTTTGCTGGATATGACTACTTTCTTACTCGGTTTATTTAGTCCTCACTGTTTATATAACCTCCACATCTCATTCGTAGGAATTCCATCAATCTTATCTCGAGTCACACCATCCTTTAACAAGGCAGCAAACATTTATTTCCATGAGATTTTGTTATTTTCAATTTTACTATTTCCACTCCTGTCACTGTGCCCTGCATTTTGCTTTGGACCCCATTCCCCTAAATCTCCCAATTGTTGTGCCTTCTCAGTTACTTCCACTATGGAGTTCCCTGTCTCATTTATCAAGAGTGTCATAATGACGTTCTTATATGCAGGTGGAGCAGTTTTAATGATCTTATTCATAATAAGTTTGGTTAACCCATGCTGTAACAAAGCATCAGCACCTCCTGTAAAAATGGCAGCTTTCATCCCTTCCTCTTTGAGGCACTGTATGCAGTCTTGTAATGTGTACCAGGGACGATCCCCTCCTGGCCAATCCCCCTCCATGGGGTATTTGCAGCTGCAACCTGCAGTTGCCAGGGCTAACAAATTAGTATCCCCATCACTATGATTTCGGAAAGCATCTTGTACAAAAAAGTCAGAGTTTAACATTACAAACTTCTTGCTATCCACAGCATCCAGTGCAATTCGGGATGCTCCCAAATCATACAGCTGCACTACCCAAGTAAGCAAAGATTCTCCTGGTTTCTGCCGGAATTGCTCAATCATATAATTAACTTCATGCTGGGTATAATCCTCGACTACATCACGTCTCACTTGCCGTCCATCTGGCCCCGGTTCTAATTTTCTCCTGATAATAGGTTTTGCCTCCACATCCTCAAAAACAGATTCCTCCCCTGCACTCACATCTGAGTCAACTGAGTCCCATATATCAGGATCCCACTGTGTTTTTGCCTCAGCAATAACTGAGTGCACCTTTTTCCTATTCACTCTTCCCCATCGTTTATGATACTTATACTGGATAACCCTGACAGTCACTTCCTCCACCACGGTCTGATAAGTATCCAACTGTCCCGATCCAACGTTGGGGGAGGTTTCAATATGATCCCAAGAGCAAGATTAAGACACAAATGAGATCAAATGCTGTACACCCAAAACAGTTTTTATTATTAAAAGTGAAGAGGGATAGCGATAGGACAGAATGGAAGGAAAAGACAGAAATCAGACAAACAACCAGAATAGAGTCGCAAGAATAGTCACCACCATGGATCCAGCAGCGTCCCGTTGGTCCTCAGTCTTCAGTTCTTCGGTGGTGGGTGCACACACAACAGACTTCTCTGTCGCCTTTTAAGCTCATCTTATCAGCTGGTTTGCATACTAGACAAAGAGAGGCAGGTATTCCACGAACTCATTTCCATGAGAGATGAGGAAAAAGGTGGAGCATGGATTCTGTGCCTACACTGAGGGGGAATGGGGTGCACCACCCATTGTCCAATTGAGTTGGTGGTCATGTTTGCCCTGCCCACCTTTGTTTTTGCCTCAGTTCCCAAAGATCTGCTGACTTCATGCTTATTGAGCAACCATCCGGCTTTTGGGGAAAAATGATCACCTCTTATCAGTTCTTATCACCTCCTCACTGGTGAAGTCACAAAGTCTTTGCAAGGCGTGCATGGCATCTGGCGTACACAATAGTATCAGTCTTACACAATGGAGCCAGTGATTAGTGGTACTTGTGCTTGAGGGGAAACATTTGGTTTCACTCAGTCCGTGTTTACCCCCTTTGAGGCTTATCTAAGGAGTTTGTCAATACAACTGCAAGGGAGTGGGGGGGTGCATCCTTCGACACACTCCTGCTTCCTTGGGTGACATTCCTTGGACTAATAACAAAGGCTACAGCTGGTTCTTGATGAATGTTCAAGGCATTACTGACACCACCCCGTGACTCAAAGCACACACACAAGCAAACTTTGAGACAATCATTTGACATTTCAGTCTCTCACACAAACATATCTGTTATCAAATGATTTTGGCACTGCAACATAACCACCTTACTTTTCAAATCACATATCTGTTTCTCTAACTCCACTTTCTCTGCACAAATCTGATCTCGCTGCTGATGCTGTTTCCTATAAGCAGTTAACAAAATCCATCCACGCCACCCTAAAGCAGCCACTTCCTTCCCTTTTTCCACAGGTATCTTTTGCATACATTTTACCACATCAAGGGGTTCTGCTTCTTTCAAGCATGAATCCCAACTGTCACAGTCCAGCACAACAAGACCACTCAGTGGCCAAAGTACGATAAAGTAATTGTTCCCACCTGGGAATATCAATTGTCATACTAGCAACAGTCAAAGTGACTTCTTTCTTCCGAAATATAGACATTTTTTCTTCGTATCCTGCTGACTACACAAAATTATGTTTTGCTGAATGGCTGGATACCAAGTAAAAATGGACTCCAAATTAAATATAAAAATAAATATAGTTTATTATATACAATATAATAAAAGAATAACATGCAATATAATAAGAGGAAACAATACTAGCTAATGATGCATCAATTCATTACTGCAAAATACTACAGTGATTAAGAAAAGGATACATCACCAATTACCACCTTAATAATATAATCTGGGCCCACACTTCAGCTGGGAAGCCCCTTTGCAGCTGATGCTGGGAGTGTCTCACTAACTGGGAAGGTCCTATGTGGTGCGTCCACCCATAGATGAGGCTTCTGTCCCAGTCCCAGAGCTTTCCCGCCTTTAGAGTCAGTGATAAACAACTCACATACCTAGTGTATGTGAGCTCTTGAATTTGTGCCAAGTGCAGGCATGCACTGTCTCATGATCCATAAGGTCCACACACGCCCGGGATGTTGGGCAATCGTTGAGTTACTGTCACGACACAGCTGCACACAATATATTATTGTCCAGATGGTCCCACTCACATCCTATCTGTCCTGGGCAGAAGGCCCAGGACAAATACCATCTGTTGAATGCAATTTATATTGAGCATGAAATTTATATTTGTCCTTGAGCTCACTGAGTCAAGCAGTTACTAATTACATACTTGATTAAAGGCTTTTTCATAAGCAGTGATCGGTCATTGTTCAATAAATTTCCACTACACCTGTTCAGACTACTTGGTCCACCCCCCATTCAAAGCAGAACCAACTTCGAAGTTAAGTCCAGCTTCAAAGTTAGATTAGGTTGCTAAGGGCCTTATCCAGTTGAGTTTTGCATATCTTCACTGATAGAAATTCTGTAACTTATCTAGCCCCTGTTCCTGTCCTCAATATGAAGAACTGAAGAACTTTTTTTTTTTTTTTTTTTTTTAGTATGTACGTGGACTTTCCCTGCTTTGCTGCAGCTTTTAAATTGGATTGAGATAGTTTTTAAATTTGAACATTAAGTAATTCCTGAGTTCTAGAAAGATTTTTATTTTCTTTGGATAAAACTCCACACTTGAAGATAATCCTAGATAACAATAATCAAACCAACCTATACGCAGTAATTCTGGAGGCAGCAAAGAGGTCTGGCAAGCGGTCAGTCTAAAAGAGTAAGATTGAAGTACTACTTTTGGTAGTAGAAAGAAGTCATAGTTACAAACACAATTGTTACCGAAAATCCGGAATAAAGAACTTATCAACACCAATTTGATGTAGATAAGCAGACACTTCTTTATTGACGGCCAGACGCGCAGGGGAGTATTCTCACCAACAGCGCGTACCAGGTACTAAAATCATACACCTTATATAGAACTCATTCATACATATTCATTAAGTATTCATGTATAAACATAACAATTCTTGGAAATCATTATCATACTCTCCTCCTATTTCCGATTCTGCGCAATAAAGTTTAGAAATGCCTAGAAATGAGTCTGGGGTGTAATGTGAGTAGGTGGTTCATGGGTCGGTGGTCGCAATCTCCCCCTGCCAGAATTACCTTTTGCTTAAGGACACAGTTTTCTTGGCAGGTATCTATAAGTTGTTACGGTTATTTCCCTCAGTTCTCATTAATCCTAGACTTTGACAATTACTTGTATTGTCCTAGTCCTATACATGTTATATATTAACTTATAAATCGTTTGTCTTTAGTTACCTAGGTTCCAAATGTTCCTATTAGATGATTATGACCAATTTCTTGGCCTTGGTATGGGGCTGTACAGGGGATCTTAAAGCAGCAGTTAGCTGCTAGTATAAACTTCAACAAATAAAACTATTTACTAACTATTTCTTATGATTTCATATTTCTATTAAATCAACCACAATCATTTTTACTTATTAATGAATATAACACAATGTCTATAAGATAGTTTTTAGTAAGAACAGGCCCTTAGTTAATTTCTTGGGGGCTTTTTTGGTGGTGTTCTTTTGCAGCACAGGACAAAATTCTCCACATATGACTGCATTGAGATATAACATTTCCTTATTTTGAAATATTTCCCTATTTAAAATAGTAATATTTTATGTCATTACAGATTAATTCAATTTAAATACTACCCCAGTCTTTAGGGAAAATACTCCAGGATGAAGGGATACAGATGCTGCCTATTCCAAATATCTGAAAAATAAGTAAAAGAGAAAAATCACAAACTGCTGAATTTACACAGTGATGGAATTTAATTCTGGCTTGACTGAGGCTATCAAGAGTTATGTGGCTAAATCTGTTGTCAGCTGTAATAAACACTCTTTCTGCTTTGATTTATGTGAATGTTTGCAGCTGTTGAAGAAACAGGCATCTTTGCTTCTTAGTCAAACAATACATAAAATTAATTACACTAGAATATATTATGTGCAAAACCAGGTGACAGAGCTGTGCAGTAATAGATTGACTTATGGAAGAAAGTATGAGACCTACTTTTTTGTATTGATTGCCTCTTCCAGTCATTGGATTGTGAAAGTAGACCTCATTTAATGGAAGTCCTTGAGAGAAAAAAAGAAAAAAATCATCCATGGTTTTATTTTATAGTCTACATGGAAGTTGTATTCATGTAATTTAGAAAGATCCACTAAAACAATTTTCAGCAATGTACAATACATACCAAAATTTAAGAGGACTGTGACATCCTGCCTTTGTCTGTCTGCTTAACTCACTACAGACATGAACACACATCATGTATTATTTAAATGTATAGGTTGACATGTACAATTTGTAGGATTTAGAAGTGGAAAGAAAATGAAATATACAACAGAAAGCTTTCAGTGTACTGCAGAATTGTCTGTTTTCTGATGAAATGGATTCAGGTAATCCATGTAGTGAAGCTACCCTTTAGTGTGACCGTGGCTCTTTCAAATTTGATTTGAATTCAGCTTGACAGAGAGGTGGAGGTGTCAAACTGTTATAAATATGGGGGTTTGATGAGAGGAAGGAGTCCAAACCATACAGAGCCTTTGCTGAGTCTAACAGAAATGTACAGAAGTACTACTGAGCCTTGAGTAAACCCCAGAAACAGATGCAGAAAAAGCAGTTTTTCTAGTTCTAGTGTTCAAAGAGCAACTTTTTTTTTAAGCATAAGTAGAGACATTGTGAAATATTACTCTGAAGTGAATATAATGCAGTCCTGATATTCTTTTTGTGAAGGTTGAAATAGGGATGTGCCAATTTAGCAAAGTAAGCTTTCAAAATGGGCATGACACTTTTTTTTAGCTGCACACTTCAAAAACCATCAAAATAGCTGTTACCTTCTGTCCTGGAAACTGTCAGGAACCTATAAATAAACATAAATTAATACAGGAGCAAGAAAAGAATCTTATGCCAGCAGTTAATGTTGTTATTAATTCTGTTGTTTCTTTTTTTTTTCTTTTGACAGTGTATCCTATTCAGTGCATGTCTCTGAGGATTACCCAGGTACAGTGCAACGTTCTTGCCTATGGCACTTGTATGCATGTTACTGCAATTTGCAATATTTGGATGAGAATATTTGAAAGGGTGTTAATCTTCCAGGTGCATCCTTGTGCTAATCATTTTCCATTAGTTTAGATTACTTTCACAGTCATTTCTCCTTTTCAGGCATTATTTATCAACTGGGTCAGGGTGAGAAAATGTGGTTCACAAGTTTACAGAGACCGGAGCTTGTGATGCTTTCCGTGTCTGGAGCCAACAATGATAGGAGTGAGAAATCACCCAACTCCTCTTTGGAATGGTAGATAAAGCTTGATCATTCTCCATGGGGCTGGCAAAGCACTTCTGTGTTAGACTTTAATGAGACTACTCACATTCTTAAAGTTAAGCCTGTGGACTGTGTGTTGATGCTTCTAACAGTCTCTTGCAGGCATGGGTTTGTGTATGGGTATATCTTTGGTAACATTGTTGTCCCACAAGTGGGGTCATTTACCCAGTGTGCAAGATGCCAATATACACACAGAGCAGAGGTATTTATTTATTCCATGTTTACGCAAAGAGGGGTGCTAGGTGGTAATTCCACAAAGCTATCACACCACACAAAAGAACTTCAAGGTATTTATACACTTCAAACTACTGTAATGTGACGCACGGAAACAAACCCTACAACTCCCGAAGAGTTATACAGCAGGTATGTTTACTCCGGCGCCAGGGTGCAAGGGGATTTCTCTATAAAGCTTGCACACCAACAGCACATTTTACCAGAAATTTATACAGTGTAGATATACATATTCATAGAGACACACAATACAAACATACATATGTATTAGTAAGGCTGGGTTAGTTCAAAAGGCTTGCATCAGCAGTTTATGTTCTCTTTGTGCCTGTGCATTGCCTCCTGGTGGGCATCTTTGGGGGTCTTCTGGAGGAAGGTTCACAGTCTTCCTCACCTTGTACTTTTCACCCCGTTTCTCGGAGCATGCGCAGATTCTCCTAAATAATTCCGTGAACTGCAAGAGTGGTCCATGCAGGTTTACTCCCTCTGTCTTATCTAAAAGCACTAGCTTACTAGTTTCTACTGTCCATACATGTCTATCTGTACTCTGCAAAGACTCAGCTTGTTAGAACACATCTGCTTCCCAAGGACATGTCTCTTAACTGCTCTGTTTTGATGAACACAGTAGTCCTTGGTAAGCTTCCACAGAACAGTCAGGGCAAGTAGGATTATTAAGCAATATTTAGAAATCATTATAAGCTGCTATAAGTAAATAAGTTGCAAAGCAGGTGCTCAATTCCCTGTATCAAATGACCATTGGTTAGTTTCTTATCACTTTGTCCCTCATTGTTGTCCCAAAAAACGGGGGTTCATCACCTGGTGTGCAGATGCCCAATTCACACACAGGATGGAGGTATTTTCCTTTATTATGTGGATGTGCATGCACAGGTGCCTGTCCCAAGACAGCACACCGTGGTCCCGAAGACTATGATTATTTACACACACAATCTATACATATTCAATACACTGATACATAGCTACTAAGTGATTGGTTATAATCTCTATGCTTAGCATGTAAATTAGCATGCATGCCTAGCTTGCCTTCTCTGACTTCTTCTTTTGAGTCTGGAGTGCAATTAGAGTCCATAGTCAATGAGTCAGTGGTTGCGATCTCCCCCTGCCAGAATTACATTTTACCTAGTCTTCTCCTAACTTGGCAGTCATAGATAGGTCATTGCAGCTCATTGTCTCTACTTCCCATTAATCCTACCTAGGCTCCTGCTTTTTGTCAGGCATATACAATAGCAGATTGTTTCAAGGTTAATCATTTGTTTCTACCATTATCCTAACAGCTAATCATTTGGTTCTACAGTGTTCCTAACAAAGATGACCTCTGACCTTTTAACATTCTTTTTAATAATCTAACATAATCATTGGTTAACAACATGCCTTGTCTTGATTTAAAGTTACAGTTTCTTTTAATTATCCTGTGCAAACTCAAAGGGTGAGGGGGGGCACGTCTTGGTCTTAAATTGAGTTGGTGGTCACAGTCCCCCCCACTGCCTTTACCTTTCCCCCAGTTACTGATGATTTTCACTGACTTTATACTTCTTAGGCAATCATCCATCCTTTGGTGCCTTCTGGGGCAGGATGTTCCCCTCTTATCAATCTTTTAGCAACTCTTCAAGGGTATAGTCATTAGCAAGGCATGCATTGTTTATACAAAGTATCAGGCTTATACAACAGAGCCAGTGATTAGTGGTTCTCCTTAGATCAATGCAGTATACAATCAGATCAATGCAGTTTAGCCATTAACTTGAACATATGGTTTTACTCAGTCTACAGTATTGTTGGATTGCACCACATTGTGTATTTTGCACCTGGGAATATTTAATAGTGTAAGTACCATGATTGATATGAAGCCCTCTGGCCTTTGATCGTTATCCGTAACATCTCTGTTATATTTCTAAAAGAAAAAATTCTTGTTTCTTTTAGAATCTCTAAAGAAGTGAGGCTTTGATCTTGTTCACTGATAAGCGGGAGTAGACTATGTCTGTTCAAAACACCAGAGTGTTTGAAGCAGAGAGAAATCAGCATCAGCAGTGATGCTAAATACAATGGATTATGTGAAAGAATGATCACAACCTTTGTGAGAGATATTTTATTTTCACCAGTAAAAACTGGAGGAAAAATTGCTACTAATAATAATCTAGTCAACATGTAGTAAGCAGAGAAACAGATTCATAAAATAAACACTCATACCAGTGATAAATTGATTCACTGATTACTCCATTGACCTAACAATGAAAGCAGAGACAAATAGTTGAAAAAAATCTGCATCATTTTATTAATGGTTTGTTTTATTAAACATCAGTAATTAATTTATTCATTTCAGGGATTAAGCTATTATGAAGGCACTGACCTTGATCTCTATGAACCCCTAAACTAAATGGCAAGCTGGAGCACTGAACCAGTAGTTACTCCCACTGCACGTAAGATCTCATCTCCTGGCAAACTCTTCTGACTGACAGACCTCAAACTTCCTTTACGATGGTGTTTGCAGCATGCCCTCATAGCCTACAAGCCTGAGTGACTTTGGTGGCTCTAAAACCTAATGAATATTCTCTGCCATCACCCTCTATATTTTAAAGCCAGATAGAACTGCAGCTAACTTGGTGAGGGGGGGTTAAACCAGCTATGCATGTTTACTGATTAAAAACCTAACCCTTCAAGCCTTTGGAAGAGCTGATTTCATTCCTATCTCAAGCTTTTGCAGTATGGGGCTTCCCAGCCAAAGTGTGGGCCTGGATGATGTTATTAAGGTGGTAATTGGTGATGTATGTTTGCTCTGTGATGAAGAGATGTTTAGTGTGTTAGGAAGGATAATGACTCTGCCATTTTACAGCTTTGATCCTAAAAATACTCGCTTTGACTTGGTGAGCCAGATTCTTTGTTTCCTCTCTGCTAAATCTCTAATTTAATATTACTGCTGACTGTGGCTATATCTTCTCTAGCATGTATTTTTAAGGGATGTTTCAGGGACATGTCAGGGTGTGTTGGTGTCAATCCTGGTAAGCTCCGTGCGGTTATCCCCCTCAGTTGGAAGATGATCTTCAAGTATCGCTGCTAGTTGATAGAGTTCAGAGCAGCATATGCTCATCAAATTAAATTTCTCACAGGATAAGTATTTACAGATCAAGGTTTAAGTTCATTAGTGTGTAGCTATATCAAAGTTGTATCCTTTGGAGATTAAGAGTGTGTACTACACATTGGATCAAATTTGGAAATTTGCGAGAAGGCTGTCAGAGTTGATCATCAGATAAATTGCTAATGTATTGTCTTGTCCCACGCTTGCAGGGGGTGAATCTTTTGAAATGCTGGTGGGAGAATGGGTCTCTGCTCTGCTCAGCAGAGCCACAGGTCAGGCCAAGTCAGGACAATGACTCAGAGGAACAAATGTGCTGGTGACTTTATTAACTGACCACTTTAGTGAGTGAATGGAGACAATTTGGCAACAATCAACTGGTAACCATCTGGGGATCGAATAAAGGCACTTTGGCGATTAGACTATTTTCCTAATAACCCGTCAATGATCAACCCATCGCAATTCAATTCCTACAAAACTTATACACATGAATATATGTAAGAAAGAGAGAGAGCAGAAAGAGAAAAGAGAGGAGGAGGAGGGGATAGGAAAAGGGGAATCACCACCCTTGGATCCTGCGTTGTTGCAGAGTAGCCAGCTTGGTCCGTAGGTGGTGGGTTGACCAAGACACATGTGGGGTGTTGCCTTTATATAGTCTTTCTTATGCATGTGCAGTAGGTTGTTCCAGAAGGTTCTCATTTTCTCTGGTTTGTAACTGCGCAGTTAGGTAAGTTCTGTCTCGGGGCAACCACAGGAGGGAGGGGGAGAGAAACCGCCCACCGCCCCACCTCCGCAGAGCTTGCTCCGCTTCTCCCCCACAGGGCATCCCACTTGAGTGGTTTGAGACATCCTCTTTATGAACAGTTTCTTGTTTATGAAAAGTTTGTGACAGGTATGGAGAACAAAGCCTATTCTTTATAAATTTTAATGTCTCATCTGACCAGTCTTATGATTATCCCCAGGTGTGCAGTAGCTATAGCTACTACCATAATCATTAACCATGAAATTTAGCAAATATGAAGTATACTATATCAATTCCCCCCTTTGAGACTTATGATGTTTTAAACAACATAAGTCTCACACCATTCCTTTATAGATTTTTTGCCTGCAAAGCGGCATACGCTGAATCAAGCAACAAGTTGTAATGATCATCATTACTATAAGTATTGAGGCTCAGTACCATCTAATATAAACACTAACAAGCTCAACAAGACTTTGATCTCCATTCTCAACAATCTTAATACAAGTTGAATTCTTTGCACAAATAAATCAATACAACTATTCCCCCCGTTATTATACAGATACAAAGTAAAATTATCCCTTGCATACAGTCTAAATGAACAAATAATTTAGCAGTATTTCAGGTGCAATTCATTAATTGTGTCTGTTATAAGTAGTTTTCCCAAGTAATGTGAGTCAGAGCCAATCAGGGTTTCAATTGTTTACTTAGCAAGCGGCAATAA
>ML998072.1:0-14867 GCA_010365825.1 Otus sunia
TCACCCTGTCATAGAAGGAGATCAGGTTTGTCTAGCAGGACCTGCCTTTCATAAACCCATGATGGCTGGTCCTGATCATCTGGTGGTCCCGCATGTGTTGTATGATGGCACTCAGGATGAGGTGCTCCATCAGCTTCTTGGGCACTGAAGTCAAGCTGACAGGCCTGTAATTTCCCGGATCATCCTTCCAACCCTTCTTATATATGGCGTCACATTGACCAATTTCCAATATGTTGAGAGAGTTCCAAATCGCAACTCTGCACCCACTGCTCCGGATGTGCTTTTAAAGTTACCTACAAACACACTCACACATGAAGAACCAAGGCAGGATCTAAAAACTTTGATTAAATTAAACATAAGGATTGATTTCCCTGTGTATTCCCTCTCTCTGAACTATAAACACATATACTAGGTATGACAAATGTCAAAAAGAAGAGGGAACTTCTCAGCAACTTCTGTCTCAGCCACAGAGGGAGTCAAGTTTGAGGTCTTTCTGTTAAAGACCTTCAGAGCTCTGTATTCCTTATAGATACATGGACTTGTACATACATATCCATATTTATCTCTGGATCTCTAACTCCCGGATTTAGTTTTAGAAGGAATTAATGGAGGCTGGGGAACTCCATTCTTGGAGATTTTCAGTACTTAGCTAGACAACACCATGCTTGTCCTTGTCTAGTGTTGGTGACAGTCCTGTAGTAGGTAGGTGTGAGACACACCCCCCACCCCAGATGTCCTTTTCAATGACCATTTCTAAGATTCCATGAAAATGATATCATGAAGAAAACTAAGCAGTGGTTTTAGCATTACATTTCATTAGTATTTTCTTTTTCATCTTTAAAATATTTAATCTGAAGGAATCACTTAAATATTTTAAAAAATAGAGAAACAGCTATTATTACCTTCCATCCCTATTAATGTGTAAAGGGTGAAAAACATTTGCCAGTCTAGAAAGCCTGAAGGGCTGTGAGCAAGCTCAAAGAAAGAAGACTAAGCTGAAAGTAACTGAAGCTATAGGAAAACATATTTTTAAAAGGTATAATTAAACATATATAGATTGGAGATTTTGGTTTATAGGTAAAATTATTGCTCATTTTGGTTAAAACTGTGATCTCCATTGGGCAATAGAACTACTTAAAGATCCCTTTCTCAACCCAGAAGGCAATTATATCCTTTCCACTGTAAGTTTCAACAATAATATACGTGACTACATATCCCTATCTATAGTTCAGAATTAATTTGCAGCAGTATAACATATTGTATAGCTATAGAAAATATAGATATAAACAAATAAATGGATATAAATAACACAAATATACAATATTGTGACTGATACCTTTTCTAAAAGAAGAAAAGCACAGTGTAACATGCTCTTCTCTTCATGGTCAAAACACAAGGAAAAGGCAAAACAATAATGTTGGAAGTGTGGGAAAAGCAAAACAGCGAAAAATCTGCAAAACACACATTTCCTTAACACATGGTGCCCAGAACAAACACAGGACGGGATGGAGGTCCATGATTTGTGTTGCCATGGCACCAAGGAGGAATGCAAAGCGAGGTGGAGGCCGTGCGCGGTCCCGTTCTTCCACCTATCTCAAGGAACATTTGACATGACTATGCAAATTTATCTCCTGCTCTTCCCCTTCTCTCAAGGACTGTTTTGCAGTACTCTGCGGACCTTATCTCTCATTCTTCCTCTTTTCCCACAAAAACAGCGCACACCTTGCACCAAGGAATGTGCTGTGTCATTACTCAAGAAACAATGGCTTGACCACAGTCCCACCCACTCACACGTACACACTGAGATAAATACTACCCCGAGTTTGTATCTAACTTGGAGGGATGATAATTGCACACCAAATCAGAGGGACAGATGGACGGGTTTGTGCTCCCCCACCCCCCCCACCCCTAGGAGGGATGCCTTTTGGTAAGATTTGGGCCCTCGGCTATGCCGAGCGATTATCTGGGATTTAAGTGTGTGTGATTGCAATCATTCTTTTTGTGTGCAGTGCTATATAGCCAACCTGCAGTTTGTGCATTTATCGTAGGCAATCTTAAAGAATCTTTAGACGTTGCATAAGAATAAGCCGTACTATTCATGAACTTGACTGCTTCTCTTGAATGCAACCGGACCTACAGCATACGGGCTGTTCATGCATCTGGTGTCAGGCCTATAATCAAGGCCATAATTGTCATAGCTATTAAGAGATAAGTCCAGCTGCCCCTAGCCCCTCTAATCTCTGAGGACGGGCTAGAACACAAGGGGATTCATCTCTTACCAAATTATTTCATTGCTTTAAATGCAACAGATAACAATACTTAACAGACAGTGAGAAGCATTACCATATCTTAAAAACACCTCTCCTCATCCCTCCCTTCTTCCCAAGCTCAGTTTTGTTCCCAATATTTCTACCTCCTCCCCCAGCATCACAGGGGCAGGGGATCCAGTCAGTCCACCGCTTCTTCCTCGAAGGTGGGGGAGAAGCACTCTTCTGCATTTGTCTCACCCTGCTCCACGTGGTGTTCCTCTCATGGGAGACAGTCCTCCTCCTGCTTTATAACTATCTCTGAGTTGTAGAGTCTTTTTTCCACAAGTCAGTTGGCACCCCAGATGGGACCCTCTCTGTCCGGCTGCAGGACCGGCTGAGAGGGGGACATTCTAGGCGCGCCCCGAGGCTTCTTTCTCAGAGAACCTCCCTCGCTCTCCCGATCTCAGCAGGGGCAGACAAGGACCATCTATTGGCGTATCAGGTATGTTGGAGAATGGAGAGACCTGTAAGTTGTGAGGAGACGTCCTATGCAAGGTAAAGAGCCTTTGTGCTAGCCCCTGGGGTTGGGGTGCGAGTCCCCAAGTGGTGGTGGTTCCGTGGGTGGCAGGGTGGTTTCGACACTCTGACTGCATTGGAACCCTAGGTCGACATGGGTACTCCTAGTACAGGGGTATGGGATTGGTGTGGTATTGCCATGTTACCATCAAATGTAAAATCTGGTACCATTTATAATACTTTAGTTGATATCAATCAGGTGTGGATTTGTGGTAAATGATAAACGGCAAATGGCTCATGGTATATGATTTATGCTTTTGGCTTTGATTTATGACTTTTATGATTTAGTAATTGTTGTAATTGGTGTTTTGATATTTGTAGTATTTGTCATTTTATGTTGTGCGAGTAATAAATGTAAGGGGCCCCTTTGTGTGGTTGTGTGATTGTTCTGCAGGTGTGAGACGCAGCCCAGCTGCAGCTGCGGAGTGCGGAGTTCTCTGACCCGCAGTTCCGTTATCCCACGAGGGAAGCGGCCAGAGAGGAACGAAGCGCAGGGCAGACTCTGTACCAGTGGGGGGTAGTGCAGGACCAGTGACCATTCCTTAGTACAGAGCGCCCTAGTGCCCGCCCGCCGGGTCACTGGTGCTCCCTGTTTGTTTGGGCTACATGTTTTAAGTGTCATAGGTGAAATATCTCCTCTAGCAGGAGGCAGTAATTCTGTGTTAATTGTTGTCTTGAATTTAGGTGCATACTCTGTGGGGAGAGTGCACCTTTGTGCCATCTGCCTGAGGGGATATTGTCAGCTTAATCAGGTAGCGTTTTAAGGTAAAGTAGATGAGATGGGAAGTGGCCACATTGGGGGAATAATCAAAAAGTGTCCCCTAGGCTGTATTTTAAAATGCTGGAAGAAGATAGGGGGACCTCCAGGCGCAAGTGTGAATAAAAAGACACTAATAATATATTGCAAACAGTGGTGGCCCCTATATAAACTGGATGAGGGGGAAAATGGCCCCTTAATGGGTCCTTGAATTATAACACCCTGCTACAGCTGATGCTGTTTTTAAGGAGGGAAGGGAAGTGGGATGAAGTCTCCTACGCAGACATGTTTTTCACCCTCCGAGACCATCCTGCATATCAAATAGACTGTGGCCTGGCACCCCCATGAGATCCCCTAGTGATGGCACTGGAAAAAGAAAATAAGAAGGAAGGGAAAGGGAAGTTGAAAAGATGTTGTTCATCATGCAGTATAGGACAGAGATGCTCAAAACTGGGGAAAGAGAAAGGGGCCGAAATAAAGGATTTACCAGAGTACTATAAACCACTGGTAGGAAACCAGCAGGAGGAGAGTGAAAGTTTGGAGGAGCCAGAGCCAAGCTCCCTTCCTTATAGCCCTATATCAGTGACAGAGACTGGAGAAGCAAGCGGTGGTGTCGGCTCCTCTGAGAGAGGCCGTAGGGCCGGAAGGGGGGGGGGGGGGCTGCCAGAATGAAAGTCCCCTTCACTTCTTTTGATCTTGTAACTCTCTCTTAAGTTGTAGAGTCTGTTTTCTGCAAGTCATATGCCTGCAGTTTCTTGATAGCCCATCAACTAGCGTTACTTATGAGGTTTGCTTCTTGTTGTTTTCTCCATGTTTGCTTTGTCAGGTCTGTGTCTCTGCATATTGTGATTCTGGTTTCCTCCTTCTACCTTTTGTTTCTTTACTGACAAGGTCTCTGATCAGATAATCTTTCTGGAATAAACATTCTCATACTCTCACATGCCCTCATCAATCAGTGTGACCTCACTGCCTCCATTAGCATTTGTTGATTGGTCAGATTTGTGTCCCTGTATGCTCTTGTTTATGAGTTCCTCCTTTTCTTATTATCCCTTCTTGCACTGAAAAAGGTCCTTGACCAGATACCCTTAAAGAAACAGACACTCTCCTTCCACATACCATTACAATATATATTGTATATAAATACATATATTTTTATTTCTGAGCACTTTCTGGTCCAAAGGAAGTAGGCAGCCCATCATAAGGAGTTCTGAGAACGTATGGTTATGACAGTGTCAAAAATGGACATCAGCCAATCACAAAGCAGTATAAGAACACATGGGGAATGACACTATCAAAAATGGCAGCCTCCCTGTAAGTAGTCAGTGGGGGCTTCCTTTTCTGGGTACACTGGTAGGAGTGGCTAGTTCTGCCAGCCAATCACAGGCCTGCCTGAGAGAACTTGGGTATGACAGTGTCAAGAAATTGCCATCAACCAGTGACAGAGCAGTATGAAAACATGTAGGTTATTATCTTTAACCAAATGGCAGCTCCCTGCTTTAAAATGTTGGCTTCCCTGCCATAAAATGGTGCCTGAAAGAAAATGTTACTCTCCTGTGTATGTAGGGGAAGGAACTGCCTGGTCTGATGTACTTCCGGATAAACTGGAAGGGGTGCCAATCACAACAGACCATGTGATCAGAAGACTTCTGGGGCAGATGCCCCCTGAGGCTGCATGCAGGGAGGCTGAACTTCTGACAGAAGCTGGGGCGGGGCACCTGTCACTTTTTATCTTGGATAAAAGTTGTGCCTATACTACTGCTCACTCTTTGACTTGTTTATTCTTGACTTTTTTATGAGTAGTATTTATACAAGATTCCCATCGATATGGAATGCTGCATCTCTTTTTTTCATAGCTTATGCATAAATAACTTTCCCTGAAATTTTTTGTTACCTTAATAGGTGTTTCTTTTCCATTGCTGCAGCTGCTGCTTCCTAGTCCAAAGCAGAGTGCTTGTCACTACTTTACAGCAGGTCAACAAAGAGTCATGAGGTGGCTTTTAGCACAAGCCCCATGTTTAATCTGAACAGTACTGAAATTTGTTCACCCAATCGCTAGTTAGCAATTTGAAGCTTTCGTTATTTCTTTTCAGTATTCTTGATGTTGATCAGGAAAAGAAGCCAGCAATTAGGCCATAATGATTTAGGCATTAGACAAAGTGCTTAACTTTTCTGTTAGGGAAACCTTGGTTTTTTGTCTGTTTTAAACAGCAGTGATATCCTGACCACGGAAGTCAAAGTGTTACTGATTTGTTATTAATTCGAGCTGATTTTAATGATTTTTGATGATTTGGATTTAAATAAGGAATGATTTAGAGTAACTATATAACCAGTTATGCTGCTACAAAGTTCTTTTTAAAATCCCAGGCTGAGGCCCTGTAGAGTAGTGATAATCATTAACTAGATTTCTATACAAAGAATAAGACTCGTGATGAGGTACCATTGTTAGACTGTCCGGTAAGGATGTTTTATTGCCCTATAGACCAGGTACTGTAAAAGTTACATTGTGAAAGGGCCTCGAATTACAATGTGAACCAAAGTCCTTGAGTCAAGGGCATTGGAGGGTCTTTCTTTTAGATCAGTAGTCCGCGGTGGTCGCAAAAGTAGCTCCTGACTCATTTCAGGACTCAAGTGCACATGACTGAAAATAGGTGGGAATAAGAAAATGAGTTATGGGAGTTAACATGTTTATGTATGAGAACTTGATTAATATGTATTACTGTATCCAATATAATCAGCATGTTACACGAGTTAGGTGTGCGTTGTTGGTGAGACAACTCCCCTGCGCACCCGGCCGTTAATAAAGGAGTGTCTGCTTATCTACATCACATTGGTGTTGATAAGTTCTTTTATCCCATTTTGGTGACAAAAGCACTGAGCACTTTGACCCTGATCCAACACATCTACACAGATTGACTTTCATTGACTTTGTGGACAATTTAAAATTAAACACAGATCAAGTTTGTGACACCTCAGGGAAGTTATTATACTCACATATTTCTGATAGGGACCTCCAAGCTGCTGCTCCAGATTATAAGAATATTTGGAACACAGATGCTTCCTGATGTATAACTTCATAATGAGTGGCTAGAAGCCTGCGAGTTGATAAATATCTATTCTGGGGACCTACACCAGTGGTCTGTAAGTGGGCTCAAAGTGTTTCCATGTGTTTGATAAATAAATGGCAAGTAAGACACAATCACAGCTCTGAAGGGTCAGAAGCCGTCCTCCACTGATAGTTTGCATTGAAGATTCGTGTCTTTTTATCTTGGATTAAAGTCATCCATATACTACTTGTGCTCCCTGCTTGGCAACACTGTCTAATAACACAGCTGAATGTTTCACATTTGTAATTGTAAAAGTTGTGTGGGGTTTTTTTTCCAGGTGGGAGCATTTTCCAAACTGATTTTCCAAATCCTCAATTTTGCGAGTGTTTATCTTGACAGGTGGGGAATGTTTTCCAAAATGATGATGCAAATCTCAAATTCTATGAGTGTTTATCTTTAAAGACTTGTTTCCCTTTAGTTTAGAAGATTATGACATCATTACTGTGATATGGAGAATAAGCTCCCTTGTAGCAACTTTACCAAATTTCTTTCTTACCATTTTTCTTTATGTCTCACATTGCCATAATGTATGCAAAGCACTTAGGTCCTCAAAACAGCTTTACAGGTAATTCTCCTCCAATAATAGGCAAATCATCAGCAAAAGCCCTTCATGGTTTAAATGTATTAACAGAAGAAGTCTGACTGTAGAAATATGTACTGTATAGCAACTTCCACAGTCACAAAGACTCAGGATTTTCACATGAGCAGAGATTATATTTTTTAAATCTCTTTTTTTTCAGCTATCCAGTGTATATATGGGCAAGATGCATTTATTGGCTCTGCACCACCAAGTGCCCTTGACCTAATGATGTTATTGATTTTCCACCCTTGTCTTTATTCATATTGGTCTATGAAGACAGACACTGTTATTGGTCTCCCTCAGCTATTAGTTATGATCTATATGATAAGCATGAAGGAATCCCTTTAAAAAAGAACAGCATTCAAATAAATGTCCACATACATGTAGAAATAGACATGCAAGGAGAAGGGTTTATATGTGCATATCTTTTGCAGCACTAAGGAAATTATTTCAGTACATTACCCAATTATTTCATCTCTCTGTATTAGGAATAGATTATCATTTGCACTAAGTCTCTTCTGTACTCTGACAAGGAGTAGAGGGACATTTAAATGAGTACATGCTTTATGAATAGATGTGAAAAGGATCTTATAATAAATAAGGATTAGACTTTTAGGGTACTGTTTAATTCAGTGTGAGATGTTACATAAATCATCATTTGAAGCCAGAGAGCTGTACAAATATAGGCTCTGTTTGCTATGTAACTGAAAAGGTTGATGGCACAAACTAGGCCATTTCGAATTTCACAGTTACTATGCAGCAACTGACCATGAGAACAAAGGTTATTTGACTTCTGGTATCATCAAAACTCCAATACAATTAAGTATGATGGGGCAGACTCTTGGCTGCTATAGTCATCTCTCTATTGAAGTGATATATATAACTGTATAATAACAGCTGTGACTCTTATTTTTTTAACCTAACACAATGCATTGCAAAATACTTCCTGTTGCGGGAGGATATCAAACCAAACTAGATAAACTCTATGAAGGGGATAACCAACAATTCTGCCTAGGTCCTTTCCAGCAGGGCTCTCATTAACAGTTCATCAATTGTACATTGTCCATTTTTTCTCCTACCACCTTAAGAATGTCTCAACACGTGCTATGCAGACCAGTCAGCTTCTCGTTTACACGCCGCTCACACTGCAGTAACCTTTCACAGCTCAAAAACTTCTCCANGCCGGGCCGCCGCCGGCTCCGGCTCCGCCCCTGACTCTGACTCCGAGTGACCGAGCCCAGGGTCCGCCTGGCGCCATCTGACCCCACGGGGCGGGGCGAAGCGCCGCCCCTCCTAACACACCTGTCCACACCGCCCCACAACTTCCCTTTAAAGAAAGCATACTTTAAAGGATTTAAAAAACTGCAGATTAAATTTACAATAATGGACAGGTATGAAGTTTAAGTAAGTTGCAAGAGGGTAAATAAGACCTTAATATAAAATATAATCCTGCTAATAGCTACATGCTGCACTGTTAAATTCACATCTTTTAACAAACAAGGCCTAATTCTGATCTTATTTACCTTCACTTCTCCTCTCCACTTCTGTATTTTCTCATTCTCTACACCTTTCACACAGCTTTTTGGCCACATTTTTCTCTTGGGCATGGCCTTCTTAACCTGGTCTCCAAAGCTACTCAGTAAAATCTCCCCCAAATTACTATTTCTTTGTTTCTGAGGAGAAACTAGATGGCTAAATGATCTATTTATCTTTTTTTTTTTTTTTTTAGGATCCTACTGTTCTGTTCATTTATAAGAGGGGTAGGAAACAGTTTGATAGATATAAGGTGAGTGAGTGAGTTCAAACTCATAGCAAGATACAAGACAGTTAATGTAGAACAGGATAAGGGATGCTGAATGGTTATAATGAGGATGGAGAATAGTAAGTAAGGGGTTTTAACTCATAAAATTATGAGCAAATTGATTTGTAGCAGCCATCAGATTGATCTTTTTGTGTGGTGTTTGTATCCCTATCTTTCACCTTCCACATATCTTCACTTATTTTTTTTAAAGCAGGGTTTCTTCGGCTTTGGTGTTTGAGAAATACCTCACACGTTTTAAGACCTGATACATCTTAAATGCCTTAAGTCTTAAATGAGAGCAGAATCCCACACTGTTGTGGTTTGAACTCAGCGAGTAGCCAATCGTCACATGGCCAGTTGTTTACTTCCCCCCCCCCCCCAGTGAAATAGGGGAGGGACAAAAGAAGAAGAAATTCATAGGTTGAATAAAAAAAATTTAGTAATAGTCACAAAAACAACAGTAACAATAGTAGGTCCAAAACAGGTAAAAACTTAGCAGTGGCTCACTGAGCGCCACGACAGGTACACAGCCCGCCCCCCTCCCCCCCATCAGTGATGCGACCACACCAGAAAATCCCGCCATGCTGACCCAGAAACCAAAAAAATGTGCGTGAGAGAGCATGTGTCCGCCAATATACTGAGCATGACGTCACATGATATGGAATGCTTCAATGATCGATCAGGACCTGGCCCTTCAGCTGTGCTCCCTCTCAGCCCAAGGAAAGTTAACTCTATCCTAGCTGAAACCAGAACACACACAAATAGACCTCTCTGTCTCATCTGAAAATATCCTGTATGGCACCATAGCTTTAAAGGGTAGTTGACCCCATGGGCTTTAGGCAATCTCATATCACAGTGCTGTGCATAACTTCTGGCTGCTTTTTAAACTTCCTTTGTCTAAAGGCAGGGATCTTTTGGCTGCTTTTGAAACTCTAGAAGCTGTATTTTAGTTTTAAAGTGCCCGTTTAAGCATTGATAAAAAATGGGCTGTGACTGACAGATCTCATTGAATCCTGGAAAACTTCAGTTCTTTCTAAATCCTCCCCTGTACTCTCAGAATCAGTATAACAGCAGATTAGCTGTCTAAAGCCATGAGCACTTGTTTTCCTTCTCAGTTTATTATAACATTTGTAAATTCCTTCATATCTGCTCTTTGTTAGACATTTGAAAAGTTGTTTTACTTTGATCTGCTGTATCCTACAGACTTCTCAAGTAACTTGTTAAACCATCTTTCTCCCTCAAGGAGAGCATTCCAGGGCCTACATTTCCAAAATTCATTCAGGAACTAATAAATTGTATGTCTATGTTTGCTTTTGTATGCATTGTGACTGTGCACCAACATTAGGTAACTGTTGCGGGAGGATATCGGACTTGCACCACTCCACAAGAGTTATAACCAGCAAATCCATCTATTCTTTCCAGTCGTACATACTTATGCCCTTTCCAGAGCTCTCACTTCATCATTAACAAATCATCAATTATACCGTTACCAACTTTTTCTTCTACCAGCTTAAGAATGTTTCAACACGTACTATGCAGACCAATCAACTTCTCATTTACACGCCGTTCACACAGCAGTAACTTTTCACAGCTCAATACTTCTCCACAGTTCTAGTGTTGCCACGGTCCGTTGTTTTTCCTTGTCTCCTCAGCACCACTCAGCAGCTTCTTATCTTTCTCCCAATGCCTATTTTTCATCAAAGCCTGGCTGTTTCTCAGGAGCTGTGCGAAGCTGACAGGCCGCAGTCTCCCACAGCCACAGTCTCTCACACCACAGCTCAGGGCTGCCGGCAGCTGCTCGTCTGGGGACCCCCCGCCTCAGCGGATGGGGGCTTGCGTGGCACTTGGGCCGTCCAGGCCTCTGCCGACAGGCAGCCGGGGTCTGCCCAGCGCCATCTTCCCCCGCGGGGCGGGGCCAGGGCGGGGCGAAGTGCCGTCCCTCCCACCAGAGGTAACTGCATGTATAAATTATTAGATATGTCCTTTAACGCTCAACTAGAGAAAATGTTGGTAATGTATATATGCTAATGTTAGACTCTAAAATCCCCATTTCCCTTATGTGGCAGGTGCATCTGCCCCGTGAAAACAGGGCTTCTTGGCTGCTGAAACGTGGCAGCTTTTGGCTGTCTCTGTTTTCAAGGTCTCGTGGTAGTTGAGACCTTTGACCAATGGGAGCCGCTATTGACTACAGGTCAGATTCGGTCTGGGTATAAATGGAGTCCTCTGGGGGAGCCATTTTGAGCTCGTCCCCTGGAGCTGCACGCTGCGGTTGAGGACTGTCCCCCTGCGTTCAAAACACCACCCAGGGAAACTCCTTGAGGTGCCTTGGGTTGGGACGCTGCCCCGAGCAGGTCCTCGAGGTTGAGAGCCCTCACTTACCAGATGAGCGATAGAGCATTTTGGGTTGCCCTTAAGCCCTAGGTAGTGAAGTTTTGTTTACGTTTTGGGTTGCTGTTAAACCTCAGAAGTGAAGTTGCATTTGGGGTTGCCGTTAAACCCCTGGGGAGTGGGGCTTTGTAAAGTTTGGGTTATTGTTAGATCTCAGAAAGTTATTCTGTTCTCCTCTTATGGACATCCGGATCTGTAATTTACAGAGAGCTAACTGGTGGTTTTATTAAAAAATACATTTATTTATTTTTTTAAATTGGTGGTGGGTTGCTCATTTGGAAGCCTCCGTAACACCTTAGTTCTGTCAAATGCAATGAATTCTTTGCACCTTACTGCAGATTCTGGTAATGGAAATGGTCCAAGTGCTCTGTTACACATAGGCAGCCAGTTTATGCTGCTTTTCTGGAATGGTCCTTAGACTTGTGGCAGATGCTCACCTAAGCCAACAGAACTTTTGGCAGAGACAGTTCTTACCCCTTTGGGGGACATTATACCTTGGCCCTTAGAAGAAAGACCGAGAGTATCACTACCATCCTGACTACATTTGACCTTAAATTCACCAGGGCCTCATCACCCCTGAGCACAGCCTGCTAAGTTTCTTTCTCTTTCCCAAAACAGAGAAATTTATCAAAATGCAGTTTCACCTAGTCCACTGTTTTCTCATCCAGTGCCTCCTCCCAGGTGAATGCTTGCATTGAAGATTCATGTGAGTATAAATGTGACTCAAGTCCTATATTGCAGACAAGAATGTGGACCATGGAATAGTCAGCATGTTATCAATCCAAAGTTGAGCTTACCTTATTCTTCTAGCCATGCTCCAAGATGCCATTAGACTAAATTATCTAGTAAAAAAGTATTAATATTCAGCAGGTGCCTAATTATGTCTAACTAGTAACAACTGACCCTCAATTCCACGTGAAAAATTACTTTTATAAAATCCTAGATGAAGGCTTTGCAGAAATAGTATGCTGTCACATCAAAACTCTAAAAGGATGTTAGGAGTGTCCACCACCTCCCCTTGTTTTGAGCTCTGGACTTTCTCCTGCCTGGATGTTGGACCCCATGCCTGTGTACTTGTGTACTTGGGGGCCTCAGCCCAGACTGAGAGACATGACTGTTACTTTCCCATCTGAGGTTCAACCAGTAGCAAAGCTAAGCACATATCCTAGAGACACACAGAGAGGACACTGACATGGCCAGCCACACAGACTGTTACAAACAAGGTGCTGCCTTCAACAGCACTTACATATAGAACTCAAATAAAACATAAACACAGACAGACAAATCCCCTTCCTCATCTTCGTCTGGTAGAGATAGTTTACTAGTGAAAGCACATACACAATATTCTGGATTCAGAAGCACATGTGCATTCACAGATTCATCAAGTACCAGCACAACACCCCTGGGTGTCCAATACCCCTGCCATCTTATCCGCATCACAAGTCTCCTATTCACTGGCTAGTCCAACCTGATGCTCGCTAGCAAATATGCACACACTCTTCTCATAGGTAGTTTACACTCGCAGGTCCCTGTCATGATGCAATTCTTCCCCCTCCTCTCCTTGCTAGGCCACTCAGTGCTTGGTGTGATTCCAAACCCCTCCTGAGTCACTCAGTGCTTGGTGCAATTCCAACCCCCTCCTGGGCCACATACCAATCTGGGGAGGTAAGGACTGCTAATGGCAGTGAACCAGAGTGTTAAGGCGCCCCTTTGATGAGACTGGCTCCTGCTCTCCCTATCGCATGGGAACGGTTATAACAGTCCATCACCTCCTGACAGCCTGGTACGCCTGTACCTAGGATGTGGTCGAGAGAGAACAATAACAGAAATGCACATCCATCAAGCTCTTGCGCAACTGGTGGAAGACAACAGAATACTTCATTGCTTAAGCTAGACCGGAGTGGAAAACAGTATCTAACAAAAGTCTACTATCTTGGACTGTATAAATAGCAATCCCAAGTGAGACCCTTTGAGCTCTCCTGGATCACAACAGGCCTGTGACCAGCATCTCCCCTGAGTTGGGATGCCTCTTGGGTACCAAAAACCTTTAGGTACCATCTGCCGTTAGAGCTGACAAGAGGCCAGGGTGAAGTTGACCTGCTCGAGTCTCAAATATTGCCCATTGAGGAATGCTGATGCATTGTGAGTATTTACTCTAAACTTGAGAAGAAGGAAATTTTAACTTTGAGCTAGCTTCTCTCTCACCCACTCTTTCTCTGCTTACTGATGTGTTTGGGTATTCACAGTTATTTTCAAGAGTGTGGGTACATACTTATTCTACTGTGTCCTGGTTTTGGCCAGGATACAGTCAACTTTCCTAGGGCTGAGAGGGAGCACAGCTGAAGGGCTGGGTCCTCATCGATTATTGGAGCATTCCATGTCATGTGACTCTCAGTCTCGGTCCAGCCAGGATGGGGAGGTGGGTGACCGGCAGAAGAAAGGCAAACTCACAACAGTTTGTTGAAGTGGGGGTACTGCCAAGAGCAAATGCCGCTGCACTGTGTGCCAGCTCCCAATCTATTCCCACTTGTTTACATAGGTTCGTTTTTACTTCTACATCCTACTGATCTTCAGGTTTTATCTGTTTACTGCTCACATGCTCACCATGCATTGTGCAGGTGGTGTTCCAGCCTGCTCTTTCTGACGCTTGCAACACAGTGTTCCGAATGTTGCCTCCTTCATCTAAAATCATTCTTCTAACCTCAAAGTCAGTTTACATTTTGCTAACCACCAATTCTTAATTCCCACATCTCCCCCTTCTTTGTTTTATACCTCTGTTTCCATGGCGATCATTGCAATCAGTCTCAGCTCAGCCCTCCACACCGTGGAAAGAAGGTGTCTTCAGGATGGCATATCCTGTAAAACAAATCAAACATCCCAGGCCTGCTAAAACCCACATCCATAGGTTCACAACTGAAAATTAATGCCAAGGGTTGAGCCATGATAAAGTTTTGCCTAACTCTCTCATGATGTCATCATTCATGAATTTCAAGGATGCCAATTAAACTCAGACATCTGAGTAAAAAGAGTAGGCTGATTTCACTACCAATAATTAAAGTATATAACTAAGTACTATAAAAATAAACAGTAAGAAAAATACAGAATAGTACACTTAATATTACTATATTTAATTAAACAAGGCAAATGCACCTAATCATTACTACACAGTGGGGTACTAATATCCAGATCTACAATTGCTCGGGAACCCCAGTTGCAGCGAGGATTTGGAGTACCTTTCCCTGCACGTGGGAAGTCCTACATGATGCGTCCACCTGTAGGTGAGGCATCCAAAGTCACTGCAAGCAGGTCCAGCCTCATATATCCAAATCAGCAAGCCAAAATAGCTGGCACTTTTCTTTGAGCAGAAACATCTGGTTTCATCCTCCTGTTGAATTCCACCCAGATCCTGGGC
>ML998076.1:0-17133 GCA_010365825.1 Otus sunia
TGGGTGCGGCCCTGGAAAGGGGAAGTGAGGAAGAACAACGCAGAGCATTAGGCTCACTCACTGGCCCTAGGCAGGGGTCTATGCTTGTGTCTTTACAGGTAACAGTATATCGACGTAGGCCTCTGCGAACTGGACGAAGCACCTTATGTTTTGAGGCACTTCTGAGACATCAACATTGACTGAACCTGGTTCTGACCCCGCTGCTAACAGCACTACATCCAACAAACAGAGAAGCCTTTTGTCCTTTACTGGGCTTGCAGTCGTTTTGCACGGCTGTTCGAATACAATCGCTTATCACAGATCAGACAGAGGGACATGACATAGCTTTTAGAGGGTTTGGTTTGATTAAGTTTGTACTGAAGGAAGTTGGTTGTCTGACTTTGCAAACAAGCTAACAAATCAGCAATCTGCTTTTAATACAGAAAGGCAGGCTTAGTTTTTAGAAAGCAGCAGTAGTTTCTTTAAAGTTTAGGCTTAATTGAAAAACCTTGGATAAAGGGTTTTAGCAGAAGTTGGTTTTGAAGCTTTGTAGACCCTTGGCTTTGCAGTGTTAACTAGAACAATAAGATAGTAGATAAGAGTAGTGGTGTTGGGAAAGAACTGTCCTCGAAGCTGGCAGGTGTACCAGGACACCTGAAAAAGGGAGGTGAAATGATGGCTATACGTCAAACGTGGATCACTTTTGTTTTGATTTGGCTCATATTAGGCAGTGAAGGGATTTTTAACAACCCAGAGCAAACATTTGGGTAACCTGGGCAAACACATCTGGGATAAAGGATTTCTGTTTCAGTCTGCAACATGCAGATAATCCTTTTAGAACCTGTTTAATTGGCATTCCATTGCGGGAGAATGAAGCTGATTTTGAAGGATATTGGAAACAACAGAGAGTGAACTTGACTGGCAGACAAGATGATGATAGTTGTTTCATTTCAAATTGGCCTTCCATGCGTAACGTAGTTTGGCAGAAGACAGTCATTGAGAATCTAAATCAGTTAACTTCTTTACCCTTGCAAGAATTGGATTTGTTGGTCAGTGTTACACCTGTTGAGTATGTTGATGTTACCAGAATGCAGAACTGCCATAATGTGGTTCCCCAGCTGCAGCCAGCGAATGGCACAGGAGTGGCTTGGTTCGGTGACCCATGGCATATTTGGTTGGCGCAGAATGGACGCCAAGATTTGTTTGTAGTTTATCAAAATGTAACAGGGCATTCTTCTTGGAATAATTTGAGAACAGGAGGATTCTCTGTAGAAACCACAGGGGGCTTTAAACTTCCACCCGGAGTGTTTCTGATTTGTGGAGATAGAGCATGGCCTAGTATTCCTATATGACCTATTGGTGGTCCGTGCTATCTTGGGCGACTAACATTGTTTGCTCCCCACATGAGAGAATTGCTAAATCCCAGTCAGAGTCAGGGGCGAAGATCACGCAGATCTATTTGAAACTTTGATGAAACATGCAACGATGAAGTACAGCTGCCATCGTTAGCCACAATTATAGTCACATCCTTTTTCCTCCCAGGAGAAATGGCTGCCATAAATGCAAAAAATATACAGCGATTGGCTTGTTGGGGTGAGAAATGATCTAATTTGACTTCGCAAACGATAAGCGTTACTCACTGATGTTGATAGTGTTAGACATGCTACTTTACAAAATCGAGCTGCTATAGAATTTTTATTATTAGCACACGGACATGGATGTAAAGACTTCGAAGGGATGTGTTGCTTTAATTTGTCTGACCATCCGCAGAGCATACACCAGCAATTAGCAAAACTGCGTGAGAATATGAAACATATTACTGAAGGACATGACCCCTTTTCCGATTGGCTCACTAGACTCGGGATGGGGGGCTGCTTGTAGACCTTGGTCAAAGAAGTATTGATAGTGCTAATAGTTTTATTAATTTTGATGCTGCTTTTTCCTGTCTGTTTCAGTGTTTGCAATGGATGTTGAATAGTCTAGTTGAACAAATGTTTAAGAAAGGAGAGGTCTGGATCGCTCAAAAACAAAAAGGGGGTTTTGTGGAATGGCTGGAAAACAATGGACGTATCATGAGCGATCCAGACCGAGGGGCCTCACTGTAACAGCAAGCTGCAGCTGTGTTCAAGGACATAAACAAGGCTGAGACGACCTGAGAAACTACACTCCTGGCCAAGAGATAAAGACGTTGGAATGTCGAAAACAGGGGCTCTACCTGGTGGGAGAGCAGCGCGTGGCCACCACACTGAGACCAATCATAGGGGGCAAAAGGGCGCGTGAACAAGTAGCTTTAGCCTATTAGCAATAAGATAGCGGTGCATTAAGCTTGTGATAGAGTAGAAATTGCTGTATAGCCTTTAATAAAGTGGCATCAACTCGATCACATTGGTCGTCTAAGTTTTGTCCGGAACTTCCACCTCGGCACCTGCTTTTCTTTGAAGTGGTTATAACAGTCCATCATCTCCTGACAGCTCGGTACATCTCTACTCAGGATGCAGTTGAAGGAAAACAATAGCAGAACTGCACGTACATCAAGTTCTTGGCCTGTGCAACTGGTGGAGAACACCAGACTATTTCATTACTCGAACTGGGCCGAAGTGGAGAAGTACCTGATGAAAGTCAATTCTCTTGGACCCTATAAATTGCAACCACAAGAGAAACCCTTTGAGTTCACCTGGATTGCAGCAGGCCTGTGACCAGCATCTCCCCTGAGCTGGGACGCCTCTCAGGTATCAACTCCTCGAGGTACCGTCTGCTGTCAGAGGCGATGCGAGGCCAGGGCAAAGTGGTCCCACTCCAGTCTCAATTATCACCCATTGAGAAATGCCAATGCATTAACTCTACTAACTTGAAATAAAAATCAGGTCTATCCACTAAGCAATTCCTTCAAATCCATTCCATTTTTTTAAAATGGCGCAACCACACAATAACATACCCAGTTGCCCCCAGTGACAGTAAGGAGAACGTAGTGGACTTCGACAGCCATCCTTCAAGTGTTTGAAGACAGGCAAGGTGAGACACTTTCAGTCATTGCTTTTGTTTTTCAACTGAGCCACAGCTGAGCCACAATCCATGTTCATACTCTTACACTGCAACAGATAGGAGGTAATTTGAATTACCACATAAGGGAAGGTGTTAATCTCATCTGAAGAATTTTAAATTTACTGATGTTAAAGCCTGCATATAAGAAGATACTGCTGCTTAGGCAACAAGTTTATATTACAGAGTAAGGATCCCTTAAACTGAAGCAACTTTAGCAAAAGTCTGAGACAAAAGATTATATTCCCCGAAGTTATTCTTCCCCAGTGTTTTTGATGGTTATCAGGAAACAGCTAAAACATAACAGCAGCCCAATTAGCAAATGCATTTTGGTATTAAAAGACCCAGTTTTAATGATGGTTAGTTATAATACCTGCCATTTACTAACATCATTACTGTGACGTGATTTGCGGAAAAAGACTCTGCAACTCAGAGAGTTATAAAGCAGGTATGTTTACTCCGGTGCCGGGGTGCAAGGGAATTTCTCCACAAAGCTTGCACGCCCACAGCACATTTTACCAAAAACTTATAGAGTGTGGATATACATATTCACTGGATTACATAACACAAACATACATATGCATGAGTAAGGCTGGGTTAGTTCTAGAGGCTGGTGTCAGCAGTTTATGTTCTCTTTGCCCCTGCGCATTGCCTCCTGGTGGGTGTCTTCGGGGGTCTTTGGGAAGAAGGCTCACAGTCTTTCTCACCTTGTACTTTTCCTTCGAGCATGCGCAAATTCTCTTAGCCAATTTCTTGAATAACAAGAGTGTTTTCAACCGGTTTACTCATTCTATCTTATCTAAAAGTACAAGTGTATCCATTCCTACCGTCCATATATGGCTATCTTATTCATTACCAAGACTAAACTAGTTAGAGCACATCTGCTTTCCAAGGACAAGAAACATTTTTGCCAAACATAGTAACTCTTGGTAAGTTTCCACAGAGAACTGCTTTGTTTTGATGAACACAGTAGCCCTTGGTAAGCTTCCACAGAACAGTCAGGGCAAGCAGGATTATTAAGCAATATTCAGAAATCATTATAAGTTGCTATAAGTAAATAAGTTTCAAAGCAGGTGATCATTTCCTTGTATCACATGTCCTTGTCTTAAATTCAGATATCATCAAAAGAAATACTGTCATCTACTCTTTTCTTAATAGGGAAAATTGTGGAGGCAAGTCAAGCCTATCTCTGAGAGCTTGTATAGCTTTCTTGTGTGAAAAGTGTGTCTGGTGCCCTGTGACCTGTTTTCAAACACATATGAGAAAGGAACTGCACCTTATTCGACGTTATGCAAAGAACTTTTGAGGAGACACTCCACTTGTAGTGCGAAGGTAAGAATACTTCTTTCTCCAACTAAAGGTAGTTAAAGATATTTCCTTTGGGATGTCTAACCACCTGACTCCAGATATGTTGATTCATGTTTTCCTCTTGAAAAGTCAGTTGGTTAGGAGATGTCCAATAATGTATGATTAATGACCTACAAGATGGAAGTTCTCTGATGAATTTTCACCCTTTTAAAAAGAAGGAAAAAAAGAAGGAAAAAAAGCACCATTCCTATCCTGCCCTGCTCTAGTCTAACAAAGTGTGGTACCAGAAAGCAGTTACATTTGGAGAATATTCTTTCTCTAAGAAATTTTTATGGGGAACTTTATGAGCAGGAAATGGGGAAATAAGATTCAGTCTGGAACAGTGGAAAAAAACATCATCTAATGTCTCTGGAGAGAGGTGTTCAAAGAGATAATCTGAAATAGTGTCCTGGTTTAGCTTGGATACTGTTAAGTTTCCCCAGCAGTGGGGGGAAGCTCTAGCCAGGTTATTCAATACCATGCTGATGTCACCTCCGGGCACCCAAGCGTGAAACGCGGGAGAGTCAGGGAAAGCGTGTGTTGTGCGATCTCTCTCTCACTGCTGTATCGGTATATATATTGCTCTGTTCATTGTTATTACTGTTACTGTTATTGTTGTTGGTTTTTTTGTTGCTGTCACACTGTTGTATTAAACCTCTCCTTATCCCAGCCCGGGGCTTTGTATTTCACTCCCTTTGTGGGGGAGGGGCAGCGGCCACGTGGTCTCGGACCCCAGCAGGGCTTAAACCACCACAACTAGTCACTCAGTAAATAGAAGAGGTGATATTTAGGCTGCAATAACAGTGAAGGAAACCTGTGAGGTGACAGTGAGCCATTTCTCTGGTAGTATAAGACAGGCAAAGGGAGCAACAGAGAGTGTGAATGTGCTTTGAGGAGTTCTGCAAGGAAATGTGACATCATGGCCCAGGGAGGAGGCACAACTCTTGTGTCACTCAGCCACTCTGAAATGATAATGATCCAAAGATGTTGTTACAATAAAAAGAATTAAGAGAAATGGTTGTTTTCAACAAAAATGATTGAAGAGCAGAAAGTGACTGGGAGAGAAGTGTCTGATGAGACGATCAAGAAGCAAGACGGGGAGTAATAACTGCTTGCATAGTGTGGAAAGCTGTTGACACTGTGAAGGAATGACAATTATTAAGTATGGTCTAGGGGAGATAGGCAGGAGAAATAGAAGAAACTAAGCAGAGAAAAAAAAGCTAAACTGAATTAAGTAATTAACATGCGGGAGATATGGGCAGTGCAGACTATCATTGTGATTAAGCGATGCCGATTTTATTATGGTGGCACAAGCCTTTTATAATGCAGGTGAAAATCACATGATACAATCACATGGTACAATTCTTTCTGACTGGACAGTTAGCTTTGCACATGCTCCTTGAGCTCTCTTCTGGTTGGCTGAGAACTGCCACATTGACATTGTACAAACNGATACACTGCGCAGACGCGACTAGGAGGAGACCGGGGCGGGACATATGAAAAAGACTTTCAGCCTCATTATAATACGAAGTGGGGATAGGTCATGCATATGTATAGGCGTATTATGAATATGTGATGCTTTGTAGCATAAAGCCAAGACAAGGTGCCACAAGAGGGGCACACGTTTGTGGTGGAGCGATCTCCCGTGCGTCTCAGCGCTGAATAAACATACCGATTTATAACCTTATAGGTTGTGGAGTCGTGTTTCCGCAAGTCAAGGGGATGTGTGCTAAGGCTGAATTCTCCTCTTACTTATGCTCTGCTGAGGTCAATGGGATTCTTTGGATACAGGCTGGTGGTGTTAACAGGACAATTTGGCCCAGTTCATCTGCAAAAATAGGTGTGGTTTCTGCTCTCAGATCTATGTACTTATTATCTGTTGCAGAGCCATGCAGGCTAGACATTTTCCAACATTTTCCAGAAGGGGGAATGTTTCATGCCCAAAGAACTCATGTCGTAGGGCAGACTGGTAGGTGCTCAAGGCCAGGGACTGGAACGTCAGCGGGTGTTTCTTCAGAGCAACAAAATTTCCCAGAAGCTGCAAAGTAGAAATCCGCTCCTTCAGGACCTGTGTTCAGGGAGTGAGAGTGCAGCCTTTCCTCCCCCATCACTTGCATTTCAAGTAAGTTCTTGTTCAGTGTCTGATTCTTTCCCCAACAGACAGGAATGAATTTAGTGAGCAGATCCTGAGATGAATCATGACAAAACTGCAGAAACAAGGTCACCAGAGAACATGCAGACAAGAGCCCCTGGCAGTGCTGTAGCTTGGGAGCAGTGGGATGAGGGCATTTCTGTAGGTTACATGGAGATGATAGCCTTTCACTGACAATAACACAGTACTTTCATGTCTAAAGTGCTGGGGGGTTGCCTTGTTTTTCTTTGAGTGGACAGCATTATTATTATTATTATTATTATTATTATTATTACTGCTATTACTACTATTTTAATGTCTGAAACCTAAGAAGAACCATGGCTTGTCAGAAAATTGAGCAATTGATGAGAAAGCCATTGATTACAGCAGTCCAATTCTAATAATTTCCTGTCTTGCTTTGCTGGTACTAGGGTGTACTTTAGCAGAATGACTGAAGTAACTGATGCATTTTCAGTCAGCTTTATCCCTGACTCCTGACTCTTGTTCATCTGAGAAAGACCCAGCAGTGGGTTTAGCAGATAAAGTGGAAAGCAAGACAGGAACTACCATTATGAAATGCAAAAAGTCAATTTGAATGTCAACAGCAAAGGCAGGGGATGCAAGCTTTAAAAGAGCTCCAGTTTGAGAAAATGAGGGCACCGTATTGTGTATCCCCGACTAACTGCTCACGTTTCAAGCTTTAGAAGAAAGTCACATTTAGAAGCTGTTTTGTTACATATTGATTTTTTTTATTTTAGACCACACGAGTCTCCAAGCTTCTTGCGGATGGTACATAGGTCAGAAGCAGATGCTGCCCAAAAACATGAAGTTTGTGAACATCCAAACTTCATTGGATAAATTTTCTCATTTGGATGGGACAAACCTGCACTTTGTCACTATTTGGGGAGAAAGTTCAGCTGCAGTATAGTATTATATAATCCCCTTCCCTTCTAAAACTTCTTTTAATGGGAAAATTGCCGTACAAAAAGGGAAGAAGAATTGTTATCTCACTTTTTGAGACTGTAAAATCAGTAAATGGAGAGATGAAGTAACTTGCCTAGATTATAGGAGCCATGGGGCACTGCTACCACTAGGCTTCACTGGTTTTGAATCACCAGAAAGAAAAGAAAGAATACTGAACAAGAAATGCGGTTAAGGTTGTTCAGTAAAGCCTACAAAGTTCTTTGCATCTCATTTAGCTCAATTAATGTTGTGATACTGGAGAGATGCAACACATAGTGACCTGCCTTGGGAGGAGGCAAATGCGTACAGTTCATTGATTAAACACAACGATTTTACCATCAGTATTGAAACCAAGACCAAAATGTCCATCTTTATTCCTGACTGGGAGGTAATACTCTGTCTCCTGAGTTTCAAAATCAGTTGCCACATGACCATAAATAAGTAGTTTATATGTTTTTTGTCTCTGTTTACCTGTATGTCCCACAGGGACCCTTCCCATGAGGTGCTGTAGTGCTAGGACCTGAATAATAGGCTCTGAAACAAAGCTGACCTCTAGATGAACTTCACAAACAAACGTTATCCATTATTAGTATCTGCTAATTAGTAAAATCTGTATTGCCATTAGCATTTATTAATTAGTATCTGATCATTAACAAAATATGTATGCTCACTAGTGAAAATGTAGCTTAGACAAAATATAATCAGTAGTGAGGATGAAACATTGTGAGAATGTGAATCCAACTTCCCTTGTTTAGCCTTTCAAGGCTGAGAACTCAAGTATTTGGTCTTGTTAGAAACTCCCTTGGTTCTCCCCCCTGAGCCCTGGTCAGGCTTTGGGTGGAATCCAACAGGAGGATGAAACCAGATGTTTCCACTCAAAGAGAAGTGCAAGTCATTCTGATTTTTGGTATATAGGGCTGGACTCTTTTGCCGCTACTTTGGAAGCCTCCCCTACGGATGGACGCATTGCGTAGGACTTCCCACTTGCCGGGACAGGCTCTCCAAATCCTTGCTGCAACCAGGGTTCCCCAGCGACTGCAGATCTGGATGATGGTAATGTATGCAAGTGGTGATGGATCTTTCTTAATCACTGTTCTCCCCATCGTGTAATAATGATTAGGTGCATTACCTTGCTTATTCTTATTTTCTGTAATTAACTGTATGTAGTAATAATTAAGTGTACTATTCTGTATTTTCCTTATTGCTTATTTTCTGTATTACTTGGTTATATCCTTCAATTATTAACAGTAAAATAAGCCTACTATTTTCACTCTGGTGTCTGAGTTTAATTGGCATCCTTGATCAGCAAAACAGGTGCTGCCACTTGGTAACTTACAAGCTCTAATTTCTTTCCTGACACCATCCCTGTGTTTCCATCATTTTCTCTCACTGCCTGAGCAAAACAGACACTGTAGAGGTATGATTCATCCACATTTGAGATATCTGTTTTAGGATGAGGTGAATCATGTTTGTTTCTTTCCATTGACTATAAAGGGAGACAAGGATGACTAATCGAGATGTAGATGTCTGTAGCGCAGACATCTAACGTTAAGTGAGATGAATCCCACTCTCAGAGCCAGCTCAAGTCTGACAGAATCAGTGACAGCAAGCTGGGTACAGCAAACCTTTGGCTCTGGCACAGCACTACATGAAAGCATATTGCTTTCAAGGCTATTTCAAGACCAGATAGCCACCTTCTCATGGTGCTCAGAGCCCAAGTTAATTAGCATGAAGGAAATATGCTGGCCCCGTGCAGAACAAGGGTATCTCTGCATGTTTCTCTTTAATTAAGTAGTTCTGGGGAGTTTGGTACAGAAGCAAGGCATAGTAACTTAGGTTTAACATGATCTTTGTGCTCAAGCATAGCATTGACCTTGCTGTGCATGAGCTGGCTCCATTCAGAGCTTCTTGTGGATGTCTTCTTTCCATGTTTCTAAAGCAGCGGTGATGCTCTGTGCATTTCCACAACAAAATGTCTGTGCTAGTCACACTTGCTTCTTGAATCTGTAGAGAGATGGTGGAACTGGGTTTGTGGCAACCAGCTTAGGACTGGAGGCATTAATGTTTTTAATGCCTATTTTCTCTGTTATCTATATTATGTCAGACCCTATTACTTGGAGTACCTGTCTGAATAGGCTGAATGGTCCTTTTTTATGACCACCTCACTGCATATGAAGAAATACAATAGGTAATTCAGTTAGTCATAAATAGCATATTACTTTCTACATGGAACCCAAGAAAACTTAAAGTAGACCTTTTGGGTCTGAATAAAAATTACTGAAATTGTGTCATGACTGAACAATAGTCATATCTGATCTCTTAGAGTCCACAGACTTGCTAGCTGGACTAAAGACTTTCAAAATATGCTGGAAGTGATCATAGCTTTGTTTTCCCATCTTACCTGTACATCATTTAGAGCTGAAAGTGGGTGAGTTGAACTCTCAGTGATGCCAGAGAATCACTGAATTGTCTAAGAGCAAATCCTACCTCCATTTCCAGAGAACTTCATCTGGTTCCTGAAATTCTCTGTGCTGTGACACCCATCTCAATCAAGCTTTTGAGGGAACTGCGAAGTCCACAGATAAAATTTACAAGGAAAAAACCTCCAAAACATTACAAAACAATTCTAATACATATGAAATACATACCCCTATCCTCAGCAACAGTAAATCCCAATTCTCAACAATCACTCTGTGAAGGTTATTTTCCTCCATACTTTCCAATAATGTTACTGCTCAAACAAATAACTTGTCCAAGATTGAACACTGAATTTTGAATAGGTGATATAACCGAAATCTCCCCTATGTACTTTGTACTGAAAAATCTTGATTGCTAATTGTACCATAAATGTGTCAAAAAATGTTCAAAAATGAAAAAGCTGCTTCATATGCATCTTCCCACTAACAAAATTATAGAACATTACAATCCAGGAAACAGATTGTCTGCTGACAGATCAGTTATGAGGAGAGTTTCCAATAGCACTGAATATGGTCAAGGAAAGGATTAAAACAATATGCTTAACTTCATCCATCCATCACAGAAACAGAACTAAATAACCTTCAGTGTGATAGTAACTTAGTAGCTCATGAGTTTTAATATATTTATTCTTGCCATCATGAAGTTGAAAGTGCTATTTATTATCCCTGATTTACAGGAGGGAGATTAAACATGTTTAGAGTAGGCTTCTAATTCCCACAGAGTTCAGTTCTTTTGAGGATCTGGGGCTATAGATCTGCACAGTGCAATGAAGCACAGTACAGAGAGATCTGAATCACTGTCAGCTGAGCCTGCTTGTAAGCAGGGCTTAATTAGCGTGGGCACAGCACCATCCTAATGCTGTGATATTGTTTCCAGCCCTGAAATAGAGCTCCTGCATTGTGCAGCATTGTTGTGGTTTTTTTCATGGGCACACCAGCTCAGAATAATGCTAGCTTGGAGAGTGCTGTGCTCCATCAACAAGCAGTGTAGATTTAAATATCTTTGCATTGGTCACCCATCAGTTCCCCAGCATACAGCAAGCCTGAATCCAGCTTTACGACTCTTGACACTGTTATCCTAATGGATGGACTACTTGTTGCTAAGGAGCTAGCTAGATAGTTCCTTTGGCTTTATCAGGCTTATCTATATATTTGCTTAGAGATAAGCACATTCTCAGATGCTTCCTAGAACTGGGGCTGAGAGGAGACGTTACTACAGATAGAGATTCCTGGGAAACAGAAAAAAACCCTTGCTGAATTTCTAGACAAATGGCATTCTCAATGCCAATAAAAAAAAGGAAAAATAAACTTTTTCTGTTCTCCTTTCTTTAAAATTTGTGAATAACTCTAGACAGGGATTCTAGAAAACCATTTCAGCTAAGAACAAGGCATTAGGCAGGAGTCAAACTTCACATTACGGCTTTTAGTAATCAACAACTGACTTGAGCATTAATGAACTAACTTTTCCATTAGGTAACAGCCAATAGATTGCTGCAGTCTTATATTGTCTCTGTGTCCCAATGTCCTAGTTTTCTCCAACTGCTAATTTAAAATGCTTTTCACTGTTGCAAAGAGTGTAGTTAACTGTTAAAGAACAATTTTATTGCCCTAAAACAGTAATATATTTGCATTTATTACTATGAATCTTAAAACCTATTACTGATATAAAAGAGAGGATAAAAACATGTAGGGTTTGAAGGGCAGTAGATAATAGTCAGAAAATGGCTCTTGAAATGCCTGAAGTATCAGACATAAAATAGGAATGATAAACAAGTTCATTATTTCTTAGTGATGGTTATGCTGGAGGGAACATTTTTTAATTTTTTTTTTTCATTTTTAAAATTTTATGGAGAATATATTTCAGTCCTAAACTAGGCATAAATTAAACATGTTTTACCTGACTGTTCAGTTAAGAAATAGCAAGAACTAATGAGCTGTATAATGGTAAAGCTGTTAAGCCAATGTGAAATGACTCTATAGGGCAAACAATGAAGTATAAAAGAGAGAAATGTCTCCTTTCCATAGCCATTTACTCCTTCTCACACATCTGGGTTGAGCTCAGCTCTATACCACCTTGAGGTACATCTGATCAGCACAGACAATCCTATCTTGACAGTTTGGCAATCATAAAAGAAAATTATAACTATAATATGAAGGGACATAGAGGTTCCTTAAATAAAAAGTACACTCCCAAACCTTTCATTCTGACAGGTTTTAGATCAGTTGTTCAGTGCCTGATTGTTTAAGTCCTGACCAGCTATTACTCTTAAAGGCTTTGTTAAAGGTTGAGCTGCTCAGCTTCTCTGGAAATCAAGCCAGTGAGGGTATGTCCTGGTTTGAGTGAGGGGGGGTGGGGGGTTGATTGGGGGGTATGTGGTAGCAGGGGAGGGGGCTACAGTGGGTGGCCCCCTGTGAGATGCTTCTCAAAGCTCCCACAGCTCCAAGTCAGACCTGCCTTTGCACCAAGACCAAGCCAATTAGCTGTGCCTCTGTGATAACATATTTAAGAAGGGAAACCTGGGAGGAGTTGTGGGAGTTCTGAAGAGAAGTTGCAAGGAGGACATCTGTGCGAACACTGAGGTCAGTGGAAGAAAGGAGGAGAAGGTGGGGGAGGTGCACCGGAGCAGAAACTCCCCTGTATCCGGTGGTGAGACAGCAGGACCCGCCCCCCCTGCCACCCATGGGGGTCTATGGTGAGGCAGATGCTGACTTGCAGCCTATGGGGGGGCCCCACGCTGGAACAAGTGACTGTGCCTGAAGAAGGCCTGGGCCCTATGGGAAGAAGGCCCCGCTGTTGTATTTTGGCACTGGGAGAATTGTAACACGTGGGGGTGACCCACACACCCATGGGAGTGACTCATGTCAGAGGGAGTTTGTGGAGGACTCTCACCTGTGAGAGGGGGACCATGCTGGGACAGGGGAAGAATGCCAGAAGTTCTCCCCCACACTGAGGTGGAAGAAGCGGCAGGACTGACCGCACCCCCCATTCCCTGCCCCATGTGCTGCTGTGGGGAGTGGAGGTAGAGATATTGGGAACAAAGCTGAGCCTGGGAAGAAGGGAGGGATGGTGGAAGGTGTTTTCAAGATGTGGTAATGCTTCTCATGATCCTACTCTGTTACGTGTTCTTGTTGTTTGTGACTCTATTAAATTTATGTTTTTTTCTTCCCCTAACGAGTCTTTCTTTTGTCTGTCACAGTGATGGATGAGATCATCCCTCCCTGTTCTTATCTCAGTTTCCCGGGCCTTTTGCTTTATTTTCTCCTTCCCAGCACTGTGGGGGAAGGGGGGAGTGAGCAGCACCTTTGTTTATTTTCCCCCTTCTCAGCACTGTGGGAGAAGGGGGGTGTGAGTGGCTGCATGCTACTCAGTTGCTCTCTAAGCTCAAACCACGGCAGGGTATCTGGCCTGCTGAGAAGCTTGTATTTAAAGACAGTATTTCCTTTGGAGCACCTTGGCATAGATTGCTGTTTTTTGGATCATGTTTGAAATAGAACTTAGTCAGACACAGATTCTTCTTCCTCGCTTGGAAATTTTCTTCCTCAGATATTGGCTGATTCACTTGTCTTAGCTGTAACCACTCATGAAAGTTTGGAATTTACACAAACTATTTTAAACACAAAAGAAAACACAAAGAGCAGTCTGCAGATATTTGCAGTGCAAAATAGACATCTTCATTAGTTTCTTTACTAATTCCAGTGTGAATGGTTGAATCCTGCTCATTTGATTCTCCCTAGAAGTTGAGATGATTGAAAAGCTGTCATCTAGGCTATTTCCTTAAACTATTGCAAAATATTGCTTCTCAAATGGTTACAGCTTCAAAATCAATAGCTCATTCAATCTTTACATATCCCTAGGCTTTAAAACTGTAAACACTCAATAAACCCTAGCCTTTCAGCTCCTCCTGGGAAAAAAGTTGAAAAGGCAAGCTTACCAGAGCAGCTCTTCTTAAAGGATGCTCTGTAGAGCTGCACATAGGTCTTTTGATTGACTCATCTTGAGATGAGATACCAAAGGTATCTATATCATTAGAAATTTAAATGGAACCAGATGCTTTAACAAGTGATTGCAAGGATGTACTCCACTTCTATTCCCATCCTTGAATATGAAGAATAAACACATTTCAGTGTATGCGTGTGTTTTTTGCATATCTGATTTATCTTGGCATGTTTGATTAACCCTCAAAGTTTCCATAATACCAAATATAATGGGATCCATTCTGCCTATGATTTTTAGGTACCACTACATATTTCTCTTCATCATTATCATCATTATCTCTATCATCATCATAATTCCTATTATTATTGTTACAGTTGTCATTGTTGTTAAAGCATCATCCCAAAACAGAAGAGCTATCAACATAAAAATCTTATTCAGAAAGGATGAATAAGTGCTTAGTTGATGCCTGACATAAATTTTAGACTCCCTTTACAGCTGATGAAGAGAAATTCACCTGACCTGGTTTATAAATCCACTTTAGAATAAGACAAATCTTTCCCTAGCAAGTTTAGAGACAAAGGTCTACACTGTAGATGTTTCTGCTAGATGACAGGAATCCCACCCATCAGTTCTAGATGACAGTCTGTTTCCAAAGCAAACTCAGGCACCTTTTTTTAAACACTCCATGCAACACATCCAAGAAGTTCTTTATAACGTTATCAGGATGCAGAAACCTGTTCTGCTGTGTTTCTGACTTCATGAACACACATATATTATTGGACAGTCACAGAACAGCCCTGTGAATTTGTACTTCTGTGACCAGCAATGAGAAAAGGAAGGTATTAAGTACCATCCTCTTTCTTTAAAATAACTAACCATACAGTGAAGGTGATTGTGAATTATGGTGAAAGAAAAAAGATAGATCAGAAGAAAGAGAAAAAGAAGAAGAAGGAAAAGGAAAAGGAAAAAAAAGAAAGAAAGAATAAAAGAAAAAAGAGGAAAAAGAAAAATAAATTATGATGTTGAGTTTCCCAGATAATTTTTATTCAGCTGTGCTAGAGCCTCCGCACCCACCAATATGCAGAATATTTTGGAGGCCTGAGGAGGTAATTTGGCTTTGTACAAGTATCAAGACTGTTTTTAAAAATCATTGACAGGACCAAAGAAAGCTATTTAGATACAGAGAGAGTAGAAACAAACCAATCCAAAGTTTCCATAAAGATCAGTCAGATTCTGTTACTATAATATTGCAGTCACTAGAGCATTTCTATTTTCTTCAGTCCTGTACTGGGTCTGGCTGAGCCGGAATTGATTTTCCCCTGTAGCAGCCCTCATGGTGCTGTGTTTTATGTTGGGAGCTGGCAGGGTGTTGATAGCACCCTGGTGTTGTGGCTACTGCTGAGTAGTGCTTACACAGCACCAAGGCTCTTTCCAACATTTCCCCCCCTACAGTGGGACGGGGTGGGCAAGATCTTGGGAGGGGACACAACCAGGACAGCTGACCCGTACTGACCAAAGGGATATTCCAGACCATATGACGTCTGCTCAGTATAAAGCTGGGAGAAAGGAGGAAGGGGGTGGGGTCACCCTTGGTCCTCCGAGGCAACCACTACGCGTATTGGAGCCCTGCTTCTTGAGAGGCTCGACATCGCCTGTTCATGGGAAGTAGAGAATAAATCTGTTTTCTTTATTTTGCTTCCGCGCGCGGCCCTTTGCTTCGCTTTGCTTATACTAAAACTGCTTTTGTTTCACCCACAAGGGTTGGGTGGTTTTTTTTTTCCTATCTTATTTTCTTTCCCCTCTTTGCTCGGTTGAGAAAGAAGAGGAAAGGGGGGGAAGTGATAGAGCGACTTGGTGGGTACCTGGCGTTTAGCCAAGGTCAAACCACCACAAGTCCTAGCACTGACTTTTTTTTTTTTTTTTTTAAACTGAAAATTAGTTTTGTCATTACATAAGGTGAAAGATGGAGCGTCTGTGTATGATGTGCATACAACACTACAGCTGTGACAGGAGTAGAGATGACATCACATGAGTTTTTGGCTGAAATGTTTGTGTTAATTAGTCTCTGTAATAATGATTAGGTTCAAATTGTTATGTAACTCCTTTAAAAGGACAAAATATAAGATTTAAACCTCCTTAAGAAATCAATCAGTCTCTCAAGATACCAGGGGCTAAAACATGTGGAATGTGGTCATGTTATATAATGTGGTAGGACTGATGTTAACAGTCATAGATGGATCACCCAGTCTGCAAACAGTGATTTCTCATAAATCATTATGAAAAACAGACTGACTGTGCCAGTTCATAAATTCAAGGCAAGTGTCTATGTCCATAAGGCCTAAACAGACAGACAATTTTAGGGATGCAAACATGCCACCACCACATGCAGTAGTTAATGTTTTAGCATTTTAACAAAATGAGCCACTTCACTGTCCTATTTATCAGTTGAAGCTCTTTAGAAATGTTGCTACCATATATTGTCCATTGAAATGAATGCTAAACACTGCATTTATAAATAGTAATTGATGACTCATAAATGTCTCTGTTATTAGACTCATTCTGCCACTGTGAATGAATTTGATAGTAGTTTCTGCACTTTATGTTTTGTTTTTTTCGCTCCCCTCATTTCAGGGATATCGTTGATATTAAAGCTTTAGTGCTTCATAGAGGATGCTATTTAAAAGACTGCGTGTATCAGAGAGAGGTTATTTTTGTGTTCTATCCACCCTGTAAATTGATTTCAGCTTCCAAGTAAACTTTTAGGACTAAATATTCAAAGAGGACCTACGGAGTACACAAAGTGATCAAACAATTTTTGATTTATAAAAAAATGGCTTAAACCCCAAATAAACAAATGAGCTCCCTGTTTCCCTTCTCCTCCCCTTCCCTGCAAAGCCTTTCGCCAATCTATATTTACCTTGGTACAGAATTGAGCCTGAAGTTACATCCTCTTAAATCCCTCTCATGACAAAATGCAAATACTGAAGCAGATTTGCCTGAATAGTTTTGCTGCTTCTTAGCCTTGGAATTAATTTTGGCCACTATTCTTGACTGGTTCTTTTAAATATACTTTATGAAAACGTTACCTATGTGCTTTCCTGTGAATGCTACTTCCTACTGATAAAGAGCCTCATAGCAGGTTGTGGGGGTTTGACCTTGGCTAAATGCCAGGTACCCACCAAGTCGCTCTATCACTTCCCCCCCTTTCCTCTTCTTTCTCAACCGAGCAAAGAGGGGAAAGAAAATAAGATAGAAAAAAA
>ML998078.1:2815-20305 GCA_010365825.1 Otus sunia
TTGTGATAGATTAAGTGAGTTTGTTCACTAAAATGTCACCAAGATAAAGTGTTTGTTTACTTGACAGGATATGCTGGGGCCTCTTGGCGGATGAGACCCTGATATCCGTTTAGCTTGCTCAATCCATTCTTACAAGTCTCCACCTAGATGTATACTTTAGCTAGCTTAATCAGCCCCCCACAGGCCTGCAAAAAAAATACCAAATAAGGAAAAGAGTTACTGAGAGGACCAAATATGGAAGACTGAGAACCTTCACAAGACAAACATGTATCAACCAGGAAGAAGGCTGTATATAAAGGGACTGTAAAAAAGGGAAAAGGTGCGCCGTTGGTGGAGCAGAGACTCCCCGGCCGTCCAGCGCTGATTTTGCTCGCTAAACTTTGCTTGCTGTAATTATAATAAATTCTGATTGGGTTGGAAACTTTTTGGTCTCGTTTCACAACTTATAACATGTACTTTGTAAAGTATAAACAAAAGCTTTGTGAGACTACTCTCAGGAAAGCAGGAGATACAAGGAATTCGTGAAGCAAGGAAGACGCAGAGCCTTCATCCCCACGACCCCAGGAGGCAGAAAACGACCCCCTAGCAACAAGGCGCGCAGGCGCAGAGTGCAGCCCTTGATGAAACACAGATACCGGAAGACGGAAGATATAAAAGAAGAGACTTTTGGGAAGTGTGTGTGCGCCGTTTGAGGAGTTGAACTCCCCGGCCGCCCAGCGCTGTTTTGCTTATTGCCGCTTGCTAAGTAAACAATTGAAATTCTGTTTGGCTCTGACTCACATTAATTGGGAAATCTACATATAACACTGGGGAGGTAGTAAGCTTTGGGGTACTGACAGAGCAGCCATAAAGGCAACCTGGAAAACATACTGACAGAGGATATCTCCTTAAACGGAAAACCTCCTTGATGGGGAGTAGCTGGCAAGACAAAGAAACCTTGATGGGTGCAGGACAAAGAAACCCTGGATTTATTAAAATTAAATTTCCAAACCATTAGGCACTTGAGTGCCAAACCCTTGGATGCAAAACTCCACAGTCTTTATAGGTAAAATACCAACTGAGGGGTCTAGTGCCTTTTTATTACAGGCCACACATAAATTACCTAAAAGTGCCTTGACTCATGTACAACAATATCATATTAGCTCCAAAGCCTTGCTAGTCAAAACTACTCTTATTCAGGATTAAGAACGACACCGTATTATTCAGAAAACTAATTGCCTGTATAACTACACTGTGCAGCCTGTCCAGAAGCCTAATCGCACCTGGCATTTGACAGTAGATTATCGTAAACTGAGTGAAAATACTGGACCCTTACACGCTGCCGTCCCATATATCACAGATCCTGTTTTCACTACAGATCAAGCAGCCCATCCTTGGATGGTGGTCCTGGATGTAAAGGATATGCTTTTCATGGTCCCATTACAACCTGAGGACCTAGAGAGATTCGCTTTCACTAGGGGTGGAACACAGTACACTTTTACTACATTACCCCAAGGATTCAAACATAGCCCTACATTGTCACATCAGGCTTTAGCTTAGGAAATAGAACAAGTCCCACAGGAACCAGGGGTGATAGTATATCAATATATAGATGACATTTTATTTGGAGGGGATTCCCTCAATAAGGTCCAAATAATGCGTGATTGCATCCTGGTCCATCTGGAAAATAAGGGAATTACTATCCCTGAAGCTAAATAACAGGAACCTAGACAAACAGTTCGATTTTTAGGTATAACTTGGTAAAGTGTCAGGCAGTGTATTCCCTCTGACACCTTGCAGCAAACATCTGAGTTGAGCTCACCTTCCAGTAAGAAATTGCTCCAAGAAGTCCTAGGAACTTTAGGATTCTGGCCCATATGCCAATGTTTAGTATAATTGCTCAACCCTTATACAATCTGTTGAAGAACCATGCTACCTGGGAATGGTTACTTGTCAAGAGGCGCTTCATTTAATAATACGCAATTGTTTTAGAAAATCAGGCTGTGGGCCCAGTAATAGCAGGGGCCCCCTTTAGCCTATATATAGGACTCACGGACAAAGGATATCAATGGGGATTGTGGCAACGAGCTCCCAATAGGGCTCAATTAACTCCTGTACCGTTCAGGTCAAAGGGGTGGCAAGATTCACAATCACAGTAGTCACCCTGGGAAAAATCGCTGCTGACTACTTATGTAGTCCTATTAGATACAGAACCCATCACATTATACGCACCCTTAGAAATACAGACCCCGTTCCCCATCCTCAAAAGAATCAGAGAGTCTGCTCCCATTCCCCAGGCAATTGCACACTCCAGTACAATCAAGAAGACGGTAATGTACATAGCACATTGTGGCTGGGTCGAGGGGAGAACAGGACTTACAGGGAAATTGACAGGGTACAATATCCAATGGCCAGAGGGTGCAAAGCCACCCCTTGACATGCCGCCCTCACACATTCAAATGCGCCACTCTCATCTGATTTACAAAAGGATACCAAGGTTTGGTCTAATATCTAATTGCATTGGGCTTACGTGTCAAGGTTTTGGTAGTGGGGGGGGCTGCAGGGGTGGCTTCTGTGAGAAGCTGCCAGAAGCTGCCCCCATGTCAGACAGAGCCAGTTCCAGCCGGCTCCAAGATGGACCTGCCGCTGGCCAAAGCTGAGCCAATCAGCAATGGTGGTAGCACCTCTGTGATAACATATTTAAGAAAGGATAAAAAACATGGCGCAGCAGCAGCTGTGATGGAGATGAGTGAGAAAAATGCGAGAGAAGCAACTATGCAGACACCAAGGTCAGTGAAGAAGGAGGGGGAGCTTGGTGGGCACCTGGCGGCTAGCCAAGGTCAACCCACCACAGTAGTTTACAGGTGGATCAACTCAAAGGATTAAAGAGAAATGGAAGAGAAGGGCTGCCCTCCTGCAGCCCTCAGACAGGAGATCTGAAACACAAAAGAGAGAGGGATCAGCTCAATTGGCTGAGCTCCAAGGCAGTAGTGCTAGCTGCCAAATGGGGCGCCAGCACAATATATACTGATTCCAATGTGGTATGGCTCAGTGGCTCCCATACTGGAAAGCTGAAGGATGAAAAATGAAAGGAAGGCAAGTCTGGGGAAAAGAACTATAGGAAAAGATATATTTAATAGCTTGAGCAAAGCAAGATGATGGGAATCCTCTTCAAATAGGGTATGTATCAGCACATACGAAGGACACAGATCTAGGATCCGGATGGAACCATGAAGTAGAACGCTTGACTGAAGAACCTAGAAAGAGCAGTGATATTGTTCTTCCACATAACATATATACTCTCTCTACCTCTGGTCACATGATGCTGGGTTGGCTACATGACCGCTTAGGACCTACGGGTGGCCTGGATTTATATTGACCGGTTGGCCCCCGAGGGTGGCCCGTTTCTAAAGAACAATGATTAGACTTTGTAGTTGGCTGCCCTATCTGCGCAGAAGTCTGAGCCAAATTTTTGGCTGGGCAACAGTGAGCCAATCTGAGGAAAGGTAAATACTTGTGGTCCTCGTGGCAAATAAATAAATAGATTTTATTTATGAGATTCAGTGAGACAATGGATCACATTTTAAAAGTAAAGATATAGAGAAAAGGGCTGAAGCCCAAGGAATTAGGTGGATTTTCCACATTCCTTATCATCCCCAGACTACAGGTGTCATTGAACGATGGAATGGACTTCTTAAAATTCATCAACATATTTGCACTCGGACCACTGAGTCCAAAACCTCAACACTAGTACCTCCTCATACCATGGATGGCAACATCACTTTAATGATGCAATTGCTGCTTTGAATAGCCGACAGACCGTGACTGGTAGTCTGATTTGGAAATCTTTTGACAGCTGCCGTGGTGCAATCTCAACTTCAAGCATAAATGATAATCGTCGGTTATCTATTGGACAGACTGTCCAGGTTATTAATCGTCCACAAAAAGAAATGTTTCCTTGCATATTACAAACACCCCTTTTGAGCGCCATGTGGAAAGTCTTGGCTACCAGACCTTGGAGCATGGGCACAGTGCAGCTTAATGATATTAGCCCTCATTTTGGCTGTTGTAATTGTGCTTTTTTGTACTATATCTTGTATCCAATAACTGTGTGTATCACTTTTAACTAAACTGGTACTGCATACTCGTGTCTCAATTGATAAACCCTCTCAGGATTTACAACAACATTGGGCTTGATGAGGATGTATGTCTCTGCCTCATGCACTAGGAGGCAAGAGACACACACCAGATATGGTGTAGTCTCACTCCTAATGGCCCATAAGTGGCCATAGGCCAAGGGGTGGAGTGACCCATACTGACAAAGAATGATAACTCCTTAACCGGAGTCCCGTGACATCCCTGATAAGCTCAGAGGAAACTTCCCTGATGGGAATATTTGGCAGAACAAAGAAACCTTGATGGGTGGCAGGACAAAGAAACTGTGATAATGAACTGACCTTCCAGGAAAACAGGAGTCAGCAACAACTATTCTGGGAACTGATGTCCTACAGCCACTTACGTATCTACACCGAAAAGGTATAAAAAGTACCTCCCTACCTACCCAAAATGAGCTCCTCTGCAAGAACAGCTCTGCAAGAGCTCCTCTCCAAGAGCCTTTCTGCACGAGATCTCCCAGACACACCAGAACCTCGCTGGGGACGCCTGGCTGACTCCAGACTCTGTGACACAGATCATCTTTGAAGTGAGACTTTTTCCATCATCCATTACCCTCACTTCTGGGAGTGGTTTGGTGAGTGTCGTACTGGTAACACCTCACATAAAATATTTATAGGCACGCACAGGTAAAGGTTCATAAGTATATACTTTCTTCACTATTTTAATTTTATAATAACTTGTAACATACATATATTTGCTTTACTCTTGTAATATATATATATATATATACACACACTTGCTTTCCTAGTGGTAATTTTGTAGTGACTTGTAGTATATATGCATATATATGTGTGCTTTTACTAATAGTAGTTTTGCAGTAATTTGTAATAAAGAAATTCTCAGAAACCCAGACCTCTGTATCCTTGTGTATTGCAGAATCTGGAGAACCCCACGGTCACGATCTTTACACACCTGCGGGTCGGGTAACCCTCATAGGTCGTGACCGTGACCACTACAGGTACAAATACCCTTTTTGAAGCTTCTAAAAGGTGAATTGCCGATCTGAAGAGAAGCCAAGCGAAAACCTGGCTTGCAAGAAAGGACGCTTACAGCTTACACAAGGCTGCAAGAAAGTATTTTAAAAGAAACAGGGTGATTGTGGCACAGGTGGATGTACAATGTCAGGCAGACTTGGTGGATATGCAACATTTTTCCAGAAACAATGATGGTGTTAAGTACATCTTAACGGTGACAGACATATTGTCCAAGCCTGCCTGGGCCATTGGTCTAAAAGACAAAACAAGTTCTGAAATAGCTGGGGCTTTAAAAATAATTTTTAGCAGGGGGCGCAAGCCTCAGACATTATATATAGACTGACTGGGGAGAAGAATTTTTAAACAAGATTTTAAAGCAGTATAATGTTCAGAATATTGTTACTGGAAATGAAGTAAAAGCCTCCATCATAGAGTGTCTTAACAGAACACTCAAACCAAAGATGTGGAGATATTTTACAGCACACAACACTTTTCGCTATATTGATGTGTTATCAGAGTTTATAAAAAGCTATCACCATAGCTTCCACAGAATTATCAGAGCCAGGCATGTGGATGTGAACACTTCAAACACTGCAAGAGTTTGGAAAACTGTGTATGCAGGTATGCTTAAAATTAAAGAATCTGCACCTCTGCTCAAAAAAGGAGACCACATCAAGGTGTCTAGAATGAAAGAGAGATTTCAGAAAGGTTATGAGCAGAGGTTCACAGATGGAATTTTTCATAGTAGCTGAAATTGTGACAAGGGGACAGATACCTGTGCACCGCTTAATAGACTGTGGTTACAAAGCAATTGAGGGGACATTTTACCCTGAAGAACTTCAAAAAGTGAATGTTGACAAGGACAGAATCTACAAAATTGAGAAGATCATTTCTGCAGAAGGGAATAGAAGAAAGAAACAGCTGCTGGTGAAGTGCCGTGGCTGTCCCCAGAAATTTAGCGGTTGGATAGAAGTCTCCTAAGTCCAAGACATCAATTGAGTGGAAGTGGAGCAGGGGGGAAAAGAAGAATGGCAGATGGAGGTTTCCACATCACTCTGCCCAGCAATTCTAGTGATATAGTATGCTTTGCATTTGCTAGTAGCCATGGTTAATAATTGTGCTAGTAGTCATAGTTAATAATTGTGCTAGTAGCCATAGTTAATAATTGTGCTAGTAGCCATAGTTACTGCACATATGGGGACAATTATGAGGTTTTGAAACCTGGTCGAACAAGACTTTGATTTGTGGTCGAGGTAAGCTTGATCATTGATAAGAAGTTTATTAAATACAAGCTTTGCTCTCCAAACCTTAGACAATAAGCAGAACATCCTGAACCATAAAAGAGAATGTGTGGGATTGTGTTGAGGATGCAGAACGTCCTGGACCATAAAAGTGAATGTCTGGGATTACTTAATTTGGCAATGAAACTAACTTTTGAGTGTCCTGAAAGTGATCTGCCTTCATTATAATACTAAAAAACACACCCACAGGTCAAAAAGACCCCTGCTCAGGTTAAGACCCTTCCCCTGAGCACGCATAGTAGTAGAAGCATTATGTAAACCATATTATAATTGTATGTTAATCACTAACCAATCAGTATCTAAATAGACATGTATGGAAAAGTACTAACCTCTGATTTTTGTGTGTAAAAGGAGCACGAAAACCTGCTGTTGGTGTGCTTGATTTGTGGAAAAGTGCACCGAGCACCCAGGCCAGAATAAATACAGTATCTCTCCTGAGCATGTTAAGATCGGTTTATTGCACGCCGGGCACGAATCTGCTTTTGGGATAACAGTTTTTGGTGACCCGGATGGCACAGCTGTAATGCCTTGCCTGGATCAACTTGCTGACTCTCGGCGGGGACACCCTGCTCTCTGGACTCCAGTGCGCACTGACCTTTTGATCCGGGACTCTGTGAGTACTCTCCCTGACCAGAGTGGGTAAGCGACACAAGGGTGCAACCCTTGATAAAGAGATATTGCTTGATATAAGGTTGTGCATGCACTTAAGGGGGGACTGTTGGTAAAATAGGTAAATTCATATACATTTGACAGTGATGACTGGAGTATATGAAGTCGTGGATCAGAACGTTCTTTTTGGGTAAAAATATGGGAGCTCAGTCGTCTAAAATGACTCCCTGTTCTCCTCTTGGGTGTATTATAAACTATTGGGGAAAATTTGGAGGAGACCCATTAACAAGGGAACGGCTAATTGAATATTGCACTAAATGGTGGCCATTATATAAGTTGGAAGATGGGGAAAAATGGCCTGAGAAGGGGTCATTGAAATATAATACTATTTTGCAATTAATGTTGGTTTGTCAACGACAAGACAAATGGGATGAGGCACCTTATGTTGATTTATTCTTTACTTTGAGAAATTATCATGAAACTCGAAAGAAATGTAAGCTTTTGGATTCTGATTCTAATGTAATGATGATGATGGAAGATAAAGATAGAGTCCCATTGTTCTGCATGTAGTATTGGGAAAAGATGTTTAAAATTGAGTGATGAAGAGGAGGATGTAGAAATGCTGGTGGCTCCGGATAGTGGGGAAAATAATGCTGGAGGAGGTGATAGTTTCAGCCCTATAGCAGGGAGAACTCGAACACAGCGAAACCCTACACTATTAGCTCCTCTTCGACAGGCCCAGGGGGAAATCCAGTATTTGTCAAGGTACCATTTACTAGTTCTGATTTTGTGAACTGGAAGGAGTCAGTGGGATCATATAGGGAAAACCCAGACAAAATGTATCATTCTTTTCAAATGATTATTGAAAATCATAATCCAGATTGTCAAGACATGCAAGTTTTATTAAATAGCTTGTTAACCCCGGAAGAAAAGAGAATGGTATTAGTGAGAGTTGAGGCAGAGAATGGGAGGATAAATGCAAGGGATGTTCCGGTGCGTTTCATGCCCACCCAGGAGCCTAATTGGGACCCCAATAGAGATGAGGGAAAGCTGATGATAAAACAATATCAGCTATTAATATTATATGGAATTAAAAATGGAATTACTTGTCCAAAGAACCTTGCTAAATTAACTCAAGGAATTCAAGGAAAATCAGAGGACCCCTCAGCCTTCTACGAAAGGTTATGTGAGGCGGCCAGAAAATGGACTGATTTGGACCCAGAGAACGAGCCCAACAAGGCAGTATTTGCTACCTTGTTTGTAGGGCAATCAGCCCCAGACATTAGGCAAAAGTTACAGAAAGTAGATGGAGTTACTGGAATGACTCTCAGCTAATCGAGATTGCATACAAAGTTTATAACAATCGAGAAGTGGAAGAGAAAAAGGTAACAGAGAAGGAGAAATTAAAAGACAGAAAGCAGAAAGCTGCAATTTTGGCAGCCACCCTTGCTAGTGTCCAAATTTCAACTCGAGGTAGAGGATTTCCCAGAGGACAAGGAAAAAGGAGTAGGGGAGTAGGTAGGGGAGTAGGACATAGACATATGATCAGACAGTAAGTACCTCTAGGAATTAATCAATGTGCCTTTTGCAGGGAGAAAGGACACTGGAAAAATGAGTGTCTGAAAAATAAAAGAGCCAGTGAGCCCTGGGAAACACCTCATGAAGCTGACTTGCTTATGATGGGAACTGAATCTGAGTGATGGGGCCCCGGGGGCAGGGAAGGAGGACTCCCCAGCCAGGCCCCTGGTTCCAATAAAGCTGGGGAATGAAACTTGATTTTCTAGTAGATACAGGAGCAAAATATTCAGTTATAAATACTTCTAGAGGACCTCCAGGGAAATTGAATATGTTTGTTGTTGGGATCACGGGAAAGACAGGGGTCAGACCATTTTTGAAACCCTTGAAATGTGGAATTGGAGAAAAAACAGTAATGCATGAAGTTTTATACATGCCAGAGTGCCCAATACCTCTCTTGGGACGGGATTTATTAAATAAGCTAGGAAAAAATTAAGTTCATTTTCCCAAAACTAATGTCTGGCAGGCACAAATATATTTGTTACAAGCAGAGTTTCCACATCATGCTGCCCAGCAATGCTAGCACCAAAATCTTCCCACAGAACACAAGCTTGAACTTCATCATACATCTGGTGAGACTCCTGGAGCTCTCTGGGAAGTGGGAGGTGGGGTGTTGGAAATACACACAGCTGGAATAACATCAATGAAGACACCATCTTTGAAATAGCACTTCAGGGCAAGACATGGCAGTATACTTTGCAGAAAGGCTATTATCCATTCCTCTCCAAGTTAGTGGAACGCATGAATCATCTTATTATCCTCCACAACAAAGCTTCAGCTGTTGACTGTCCAGCAGTGGGCCTGGTCTATGACCTCATCATAAGGAAAACAAAGCTCAAAACCGATGAGAATCCTTATACTTTTTTCTGCAACTGGGGATCTAGCACATATTTTGGGGGCTTCTCTGGGGGCTGCTGCTAAGAAATTTCCCTCTGTGGCAGACATCACGGGAGGGTTTAACTCACTCTACCTCTACATGGACCTTGCAGAGCACCAGATTGTCAGGGACTTCTTTGCACTTCCTTTATTGTGCTGTGTTCTGACTGGCAGTAATAACGACAAGATCATTATGGTGACATATAAGCCACACGACTTGCTGGTAAACTGCCAGCACATCAACATGAACAGCACTGAAATAAAGACTGACCAGAACAAGCACATCTCATTTTCCTCTGGGAAGGTGATTGTCAAGCTGCATCTTCAGCCCCAGAAGGCTATTTTAAGAAATCACACCAAAATGGTAGTGATAAAAAATTATGGGGACCCATCCTTGTACGTGAATTACAGAGCCCAGACTGGCAATGGTCTCCCTTGTTTCCAATGTATTCTTGTGATGTATGGTGTGGGCATTGGAGGTATAGTCTATAGCCTGTTTAGAAAGGCTGTCCCACTTTTGAAAAGGTGTTACACCACACATTAAAAGCACTGCTCAAGATATTGTAAAAAATGTGTTTAGCTATGATTCCGAGGTTGTTGTGGACAAGTTGGAAATGCTGTCAAATGAGGAGGGTTCGGGACTTGCTTATATTCAAAGAAAAAGCCTTAAAAGAAAGAGAGCCATGTCATGCCCCAAGAGGGAAGGTCCACCCCAGCCCTGTAAAAGACAAAGGAAGTGTGGCAACAGACAATGGTCTGACCAGGACAGGAAGAAGAAAAAGAACAAGCCGGGCCGAACCGTGCAAAAGAAACAGAAATCCCAGAGAAAGAGGTCCTGTTCTACCGCTAGAAAAGGAAATACATTTTAAAAATGGATGGTTTCTATTCATGGCTGCTCAGAAGAATGTACCAAATTTGAGCTGGTTTTGTTTGAAGTGTCCCTGACACAGACCAGCATTGAGAAAAGCCTGTTTACTGAGGTGCCTCCACTTTCAGCTACTGCAGAGTCTGCACCTCTGGACTTTTTCATATCTGGGAATGGGGAAGGTTTACATAGATATGAACAACACCCTGCTGTAACTTGGCTGCAAGACTGTAAAAGCTGAAAGGTCAAACCTCAGAGCTGGTGAAGCTGTGGGTCTCATGAATTACCCACTGGCCTCTATTTTCAGCCAGCTGGACGTTATGCTGGGGGACCAACTGATAAGCCGGAGCTGTTTAGGAAGAAGGTGCGGGTGGTGCCTGGAGTGCCTTTGGGGCATGCTGAGGCATTACTCATAGCCAACACTAAATACCTGGTGGACTGGGTGGGCATGAAAGTGTTCAGCATGACCAGCAGTCATGTCAGCAACCAGGAAAATTTGTTCCTGGGCCAGGTACACAAGCTTGTGATTGGATCTGTAGATAGTAACACTTTTAGTGGCAATTATGTGAAGAACCTTTACAACTTTAAACATTATGATATAAATTTTGTGGCCCTCTGTGTGGATGGTGAACAAATGCAAACAAAACTGCTGCAGCCTGATTTCAAGAATGGCTGCTGTGTGAGATTATACATGCAGCTCATTCAATCGGCTGCCATATGAAAGACCATTCCCTGATGGTTGACAGGGAAGAGTTCACCCATGGCTATACCCTGTTGACCATTGACCTGTCTCCAGACAAAGAATGTTCTCATGACTATTTCTGATTAAAACAGGAAATCTGAGAAGAGAAGTACTCTTTGCAGGGGCCTTGACCACCACCGTTAATATGATCATGTACGGTGTATTTGACAAGGTGACAGAAATAAACCTGAGAAGACACATGCTCTTCAACCAGATGTGAAGATGGACACTGAACAGCTTTCTTGTTTTTTTTTCAGCAGATCCCTACGCCAAGGAAACATTTCTAAGTGTTTACTCAAGTGACTGGTTCCTTAGGGCTCATTGTCATGGTTTGAACTCGGCCGTCAGCCAAACACCACGCAGCTGCTAGCTCACCCTCCCCCCACCCGGGGAATGGGTGAAAAATTGGAGGGGTAAAGGGAGACTTGTAGGTTGAGATTAAAAAAAAAAACAGTTTAGTAATTGTAATAGAATAAAATAAAACAATAGCAATAATAGAAAGTACAAACGGGTAATGCACAATGCGATTGCTCACCACCCACCGACTGATAGCCAGCCCATTCCCAGCTAACAATCCTGAAAAAAAATGAGATCCCGCAATCGCAATCCTGGAAGCAAGAGAGAATCCCCCTTTTCCTGGCTGACCCTCCTTTATATACTGAGCATGACATCACATGATATAGAATATTCCATTGGCTAATTTGGTTCTGGTGCCCCCTGCCAGCTTAAGAAAAATTAACTCTATCCCAGCCAAAACCAGGACAGTCATGTTTCTCCAAGACCAGCGAATGTCCACAACTGCAGCATCCCCTCTCCACAGCCTGCAGATACCACCGTGTCTTTTTCCTACATCACCATAACAAGGAACTACCTTCTGAGCAACTTCTAAAACTGTATTCTAACAATTTAGTACAAAATGCCCAGGTGGTGATGCATTTTGTAAAATATGAATATGGAGATTTCCCATGACCAGAACTACTCAAAATATGTTTCAGAAGACCCAGACCTGCATCCCTTGCAATGATTTTGATAAATATATTCTGTAAATAAAACTTACAACCCGACCACAAGAGGTTGTGTGCACCTTCTTTAACATCACCCCATCTGCCCCACTCCACCCCCACCCCTCCCCACCCCAACATGTTTTTTAAATGGACAACAAAGATTTTATGTACATTTTATTTTCAACAGTAAACTTTACGGAGTGAGTCACTGGGCTTTAGGTATCTTTCTCTTCTTAGGTGGTCTGTGTGATGCTTCTCTGTTCTCCACAGTCACTTTTAGTTGTTCCAAGAGATCCTGTTTTGCTGTATGACCCATGAAAGAAGATGGGACAGTCACCCAAGCCATGGCTTTCATAAAAAAATTCCAGCCTTTAGGTGTTTTCAGGCTAGGAGGGACATGAGGCTGAAGAGTTTATCAGACTAAATCAAGCAGGCTGGACCCCTTGATGACATCTCCTTTGTATACAAAACTTCCCTGGTTGTCCCAAGGAGAAATATGCTTGTGTTGCCCTAGTTTACCTAGGAGCGCTTTGCATTCTTCTGATGCCATGGATGCACATTAGCCAACGCTCCCTGAACAACAAGATCGAGGGCCTCAGGCGTCTCCAGGGGCTTCTGCACTTCTGTCTTGTTTTCTTCTGGACAAACAAGAGTATTTTCCCCCTTTCCTGATCGCTCTGCTTCATGTGTGCCAAGTACTTCTGAAGAGTGGCTGTATTACACCTTAGCTTTCTTGTAGGCCATCAAGCCTAATTTCTGGAGAATTTCCCTCATTTCAGCATTCAAAGAGTGAACTGCATTAGCCCCCATGTCTCCCCCGGATAATGGCGATACCCTTAGCTGCTCCAGCTGATTTGGAGGCACCAGATACATTTTTTCCACATACTCCATCACTACTTTACTGTGATGGACTGACCTTGGCTGGCCACCAGGTGCCCAGCAAGCTGCTCTATCACTCCATCAACAGGACAGGGGGAGAAAATACGATGAAAAGCTCATGGGTTGAGATAAGGACAGGGAGATCACTTACCAATTACCATCATGGGCAAAACAGACTTGACTTGGGGAAGATTAATTTAATTTATTGACAATTTTAAAAAGCAGGATAATGAGAAATAAGAACAAATACAAAAACACCTTCCCCCCACCCCTCCCTTCTTCCCAACATCAACTTCGCTCCCAAGTGGTGCAGGGGGATGGGGAATGGGGGTTGCAGTCAGTTCATAATGCTCTGTCTCTGCTGCTCCTTCCTCATCACGCTCTTCCCCTGCTCCAGCATGGAGTCCCTCCCACGGGAGACAGTCCTTCATGAACTTCTCCAATGCGGGTCCTTACGACGGGCTGCAGTTCTTCAAAAAGTGCTCCAGCATGGGTCCTTTTCATGGGGTGCCATCCTTCAGGAACAGACTGCTCCAGCATGGGCTCCTCTCTCCACGGGGTCACAGGTCCTGCCAGAAGACCTGCACCTGAGTGGGCTCCACTCCACAGGGCCACAGTTCCTGCCAGGAGTCTTCTCCTGTATGGGCTTTCCACAGGCTGCAGCTTCCTTCAGGACACATCCACCTGCTCCTGCATGGGGTCCTCCATGGGCTGCAGGGTGGATATCTGCTCCACCGTGGACCTTCATGGGCTGCAGAGGGACAACCTGCGTGGCCTTCTCCACAGGCTGCAGGGGAATCTCTGCTCTGGTGCCTGGAGCACCTCCTTCCCCTTCTTCTTCACTGACCTTGGTGTCTGCATAGTTGCTTCTCTCACATTATCTCACTCCTCTCTCCCAGCTGCTGTTGCGCAGCATTTTTTACCCTTTCTTAAATATGTTATCACAGAGGCACTACCAACGTGTCGCAGTAGAGACGGACACGACAAACATCAGATTGTGTGAAAATGACCAAAATGGCTGCAAAAAGCCCCTTTATTGTTCTGACAAGCCTTTTTATAACCTTCTTCAACATAGGTGTTCATACAGGATTGGTTTACTTTAGTAATTAACAGTTCACGATTGGGTGATAGTTTCTCGCCTGAGTCGTCAGGACAGTTCTTCTTATCTTAGTTCTCTAATCTCGTTTCCATGGCACTTCTTGGGACTTTCTGACTTCTCATGGATACACTGGAATCTCGTCAAGGTTAAATTCTTCTTCAGTTAGACTAGAGACAGACCCGCTGCCTCCCCCGACACCAACGTCACTGATTGGCTCAGCTTTGGCCAGCAGTCAGTCTGTTTTGGAGCTGGCCGAAACTGGCTCTGTCGGACATGGGGGCAGCTCCTGGTGTCTTCTCACAGAGGCCGCCCCTGTAGACCCCCTGCCACCAAAACCTTGCCACGTAAACCCAGTCCATTTACCAAAATCCCTGTGATGAGCGGAAGAGCAAAACTTAGAAAAGGACCAATAAACCCATGGTCTTGCCTCACCAGTAGCTTCTTTCTTTTGAAGGACACACTTTTACTACTCAGGCTTTAAATGAACTCACATCCCTTTTTCAGCACACCTTCACCCACACATCTGGTGGGGTGTTAATGAAATATTCCCCTTCAAGGTATTTGGGGCAATTCCAGAAATGGCCTTTATTGGGTCATGAGAAGCAATGCAGAGTATTGCTTTCCTCTGCTGAGGGGAGGATTAGATCAACAGCTCCAGGTGGGAAAGGTTACTCTTCAAACACTGGGACATCATGTTCCTGTGAAGCACATACTTACTAAAAGCTTTCTCAATTTCATCCCTCTCACAAGCAGAGTTCATCAAATCATCGATCACAACTGTATTTACTTTATTAGGGGGAAAATCAGTGGTTATCACTAAGACTTTAAGGTAAGTCCTCCACAAATTTGATAAAAGGATATTTACAGAGCATTTCCTGATGCTCAGTGGTTGCCAACAACTGTAACACCACACAATATTCTCAGGCATAACGGACAGCAAGCGGTCAGCATTCTCCAAAAGACTTTTTACAAAATAACTGTTCCCACAGTTGCTAGGCCCCGCCAGAATAGCAGAAAAGGGGTGCTTCCAACTCATGCCCAGGATCAAAAGCCATAGGGGGGGCTTTTAAAATTTTTAGTAAGTACTCTTTTGTCGTAGACCACCTTCCGTGTCTTCCAGAGGGGCCTGGTTTCTGTTGCCCACTTCTGCTTGTTCCTGACAACAGAGCACTACTCTGTCATGATCTTTTTATGGTCATCACTGCCTGGGTTTATGCCATAATCCAATCTGAGATCACTCAGTGCCTCAAAACTGATCTTTTCTCTTTTTGTTGTATGTACAATGATGCCTTTAGCCTTTGAGCAACACTTTCCTCCACACTGCAAGTAGCTGTAGGGTTCGGGCCCTGATGACACAAACTCCGTAATGTGCTCATCTGGCGGCAACTCTCTCGTCAACTTGTCTTGAAAACCAGGAAGACCATTGCTGGCCTGGGTTCTGTGATAATTCACTTCCATGCCCACTATGAGTAATGCCTCAGCGTGCCCCAAAGGGACTCCAGGCACCATCTGCAACTTTTTCACAAACAGTGAGAAATAGGTAATAACCAGCTTGCAGACTCCCGCTGCTGGGGAGCTCATCAAACAAAAGCTATCTTTGCTGTGGGTTCAGCTTAGTTTTTACATCCACACCATCCAACAAAACCTTGCACTGAAAGAACAGATTGCTGTGGAGAGGTCCCAATAGTTGAATCCTCCTACTCTGGGCCATCAGAGCCGAGCATTGTCCAAACCCCTGATTACCAACATCATCCGGCTTGACCGCTTCCTGCTGCCCAGCTCTTATCAATGTTGGTCTGTGTCAGCGTGTGACACTTCAAACAAATCCAGCTCAAATTTGGTACATTCTTCTGAGTAGCCATGAACAGAAACCATCCATTTTTAAAGTATATTTCCTTTTCTAGCGGTAGAACGGGACCTCTTTCTCTGGGATTTCTGTTTCTTTTGCACGGCTCGGCCCCGCTTGTTCTTTTTCTTCTTCCTGTCCTGGTCAGACTGTTGTCTGGGGCCACACTTCCTTTGTCTTTTACAAGGCTGGGGTGGACCTTCCGTCTGGGAGTGTGACATGGCTCTCTTGCTCGTATTCAAAGAAAAAGCCTTAAAAGAAAGTCCTGAGCCATCTTGATTTGATGGTGTTTCCATCTCTGTCTACAATGACCTTGGAAACATTTCCAAACACATTTTTTTATGAGATGGATAAGCAGACAGTGAGATGGGTGGAAAACTGCCTATATGGCCAGGGCCAGAGAGTGGTGATCAGCAGCACGAAGTCTAGTTGGAGGCCAGTAAGTAGGGGTATACCCCAGTGGTCAATACTAGGCCCAGTCCTGTTCAACATCTTTATTAATGATCTAGATGCTGGGGCAGAGCATACCCTCAGCACGTTTGCTGATGACCCAAAACTGGGAGCAATCCCTGTGCACCCTTTGGTTATTAATAAATCAAAAGGACCCCCCCCGGGGCACCGCAGCATACAATATCAGCGTGGCAGACTCATATCAGAAGAACTCTGGGGAGAAAATGGGATAGTGGTTACTGGGAGTGTGGGATCAAGTAGGGGAGAGTATACAACTGTGTCCCATGAAGTGGTGCACCTGGGAGCAGTTTCTCAGTATTCAGTGGTGATGCAATGATTAAAAAGGACAAATGGAAATGGAAGTTATTCTCTTTGGGAATGGTTGGGGGGGGGGGGGGNGGGGGGGGGGGGGGGGGGGGCAATATTTAACACCCCTCCCCATTTGATTGGAATGACAGAATGGTGACAGGAAGCATATAGATGTGGGGGCAGGGTTGCAATATTTAAGACAATTGGCTATTCAACAAGGTATTTACAACCCTACCTTCACTAGCCCTGACTCAAAAGTCCTTCCTGACCTCAGAAATGCAATCCAGACTGTTAGACAAGACACCTTTTTGTCTTAAAGGGAACATCATATGTGGGAGGCATCGGCCTGTCAGCCTGTGGGGGGTTTGACCTTGGCTAAATGCCAGGTACCCACCAAGTTGCTCTATCACTTCCCCCCCTTTCCTCTTCTTTCTCAACCGAGCAAAGAGGGGAAAGAAAATAAGATAGAAAAAAAAACACCCAACCCTTGAGGGTAAAACAAAAGCAGTTTTAATATAAGCAAAGCAAAGCAAAGGGCCGCGCGTGGAAGCAAACTAAAGAAAACAGATTTATTCTCTACTTCCCATGAACAGGCGATGTTGGGCCTTCTCAGGAAGCAGGGCTCCAATACACGTAGTGGTTGCCTCGGAGGACCAAGGGTGACCCCACCCCCTTCCTCCTTTCTCCCAGCTTTATACTGAGCAGACGTCATATGGTCTGGAATATCCCTTTGGTCAGTACGGGTCAGCTGTCCTGGTTGTGTCCCCTCCCAAGATCTTGCCCACCCCGTCCCACTGTAGGGGGGG